>JASAND010026180.1:0-34804 GCA_030248195.1 Trissonchulus latispiculum | reverse complement strand
TTTTAAGCCGCGCAAACTGAAGAATGTAAAGCCGGGTTCACACCGGAGTCTTAAGTCGCAAGTCTTAAGTCTTTAGGGCTTAAAACTTGGGAAATTGGTTCACACTGAGTCTTAAGTCGTAAGGTCGTAAGTCTTAGGCTGCTAAAGACTTAAGACTTAAGACTCGCTTGATTCACACTGCAGTCTTTAGTCGTTAGTCTTAAGGTTTTTAGCTTGCTTAAGGTGGTGATTCCTTTTGGGCACATATTGTTATTTGGCGGCGTAAATCAAGATGAAATTTGATGAAACTTTCCAGAATAGGTTCTTTTAGCGTTCTAACACCTTCCGCGCAAGTCCGATTCAAAAATTCGAGATATCCGGTCAGAGTGATTTGTCTCTATTTCTGAACGTTTGGCAGCAGCTATACAGTTATGACTATATGCATTCGAAACATCTCATTAAGCTTGAAATTTTTGCTCTTTAAAGTAACTTTCTAGCGTTTCTTTACCGTGAGATATAGCCGATTTTCTTGTTTTGGCGTCGAAAACTTGTCATTTTTGCAAAAATCAAATAATCCAACATTTCTTGAACTACGCAAGCCGTAAAATCAAACTAATGGCATCAATCTGAAGGTCTCACAGGGACAAATTATTCGACGCATGCGTCTTCCAAATGCTATCCTGTAGGCTGCTATCATAAAAAATGTAGTTTTTGCAAAAACACGACCAATTTTTTTCACAGATTGTGGTGCATTCACCATGCAAACTGGAGGGCTGCTACTGAACAAATGTGTTCTGCACAAACATACCCAGGGACGATTTTTAGTTGCCCCGATTGCTGCTTTCTAGCTATAGTAATCGCTTGACAAATTTGGAAAAAGTAGGCAAAGTACAGGTTACGCACACATTTCAGCTTAACGAAGAGCGATTTCACAATAAATAAAAAATCGTCCCCAGCTATTTGATGGAGGTATCGAATGATATAACCGATGTCTCTCGAAAAAATTACTTGAGTTTGCAAAAAATCTGGAAAATTATACTTCATCTAAAATGTGTTAAAAATATTTTACAAAAGCAACACTAGTTTCATGGCATGCATTGAAAAGAGAAAATGTCAAGCTACATTTTGATATAAAAATGGCTTCTTAACTCCAAATAATGAATGAGTGATAATGGTGCAAACTTTATATGACCACAGGGAATCACCACCTTAAGACCTTGAGACTGGACATGAAATAAATTTATCTCTTAAGACTTAAGACTTATGACTAAAGACTAAAGACGTCAGTGTGAATCAAATCCAGTAAAGACTAAAGACATAAGACTTAAAACTAACGACTTAAAACTAAAGACTTAAGACTCCAGTGTGAACCCGGCTTAATCTGAATGTTACATATTGCCAAAGACTACGCAGGCAAAATTGGTTTCATTGATCTCAGCAGTCTTTAGGACGTTGAATTGGTTTCAGTAGTTCTAAAATCAGGAATCACAACTAGAACTATCTGTGTACGCCTTCGAAGAACGTTTAAGGTGCTGGTTTCCTTTCGGGTATTTTAGGCCATAACTTTTTAACCATAGGTTGAAAGTTCCTCAAACTGTCAGTTTTTGTAAAACTTGTGTTCCTCTTTGCATTGGTGGCTACTTCACAGGGTTTTTTTTGGTTTTCGGATTTACGTCAACCTTGCGTCCCGCTAAGTTTAAGTTGCGTCCGGTTAAGAAATTTTGCGTCCAGGTAGAACTTTTGTTTTATCGTGTTTTCAGTGCGAAAAATTGTTTTATTTTTAAAAAATTTTGATAATTCCTTTATTGTAACACTATTTACACTATTTAGAAAGTTGATGCTACTTAAAATGCACGATTTCAAGGGTCCCTATAGAATATAGATGCGGCCAAGGTACATGGCGGGGGGTCTGGGGGGCAGAGCCCCCCAGAAGTTGAAGAATTTTTTGCAATTCCAGAATTATCCGTAATTGAAATGTTTAAAAAGATTTTATTTGCATCTGTTGCATCTAGCGCAATGCCTTGAGTAATTTTCAATATTTCAATGTTATAATATAGTTAAACTAATTATTAGTATTAAAATTTAATGAAATGTTTAGGAATAGCATTGAGAAAAAAGGTAGTAAAGATCAAATATATACACATTCAGTTTCGAAAACTCTGAGAACTACTGATCCCTGAGAACAGCATTGGAAGTGAGCACCGGGGGGTCTGGGTTGCGGAGCCCCCCAGAAGTTGGAGATTTTTTGCAATTACGGATTAAATCCGTAATGGAAATGTTTAAAAAGATTAATTTAGCGCAAATATTTTCCGGCTTACTTAAAATATTTACTTTTCAATTTTACTACTTTAAGGAAACCGAAAATTTTGTCCGACTTCTTATTTTAGACGCCAAAAATGTCCAAAAAGGTGAAAAACACTCATCACACCCCGATATAAGTATTTTTAATTTTTCCAAGCTTAAACCTGAATTTTCAAAAATACCGGGTCACCGGGTCAGGGGTCGACCTAGTCACCGAGTCAGCAAATAGTGACCCGGTTTCATCTCTAGTCTGTAGCATCTAACGCATTTCGTGTGTAATTTTCAATTTTATTGACATACATTATTCCGATGATCAATGTTATAGATAAACTAATTACGGTTTTAAAAATTAATGAAATAGTTATTAAATGAATATCACCAAATATCACTAAGAAGAAAGGTAGTAAATATGGAAGCACAAATTCCATTTTCAAAACCCTGAGAATTAATGATTCCTGAAAGGATTCCCCATTTCACTATTAACGCTAGTTGCAATAAATTCATCGTGAAATGCACGTACATAGGCCTTTTGTATTTGAAAATTTTAGAAAAATGGTAGTCTTGCATTATATAATTCAAATTGCCATTTGTGTATTTTTGCAAAAAAACGTTTTTTAGAAGAACCAAAGAATTTGGATATTCTGCTCCTGCTACAGTTACAAATTTGTCAATTTCGGGGTTTTACTTTACTACTAATCTTAATCCTGCCTGACGTGTTGAATGAGAACAATATAAATGTTCACGATTATGCATCTTGTAAGATCTATATATATTGAAGTGAAATTTATGAGTTCGAAAAGATTTTATATGGATGCAGGTGGACAACAACTTAATAAATAACATTGAGTAACATTGAAGCATGACCTTGCACCTTGGCATTCCATGACAAAGTGGAACACCGGGGGTCTGGGGCGGAGCCCCCAGAACCTGAAGAAATTTTTGGAAAAAACGAAAAAATTGGTACTGGAAACATTTAAAGATTTTACTCTTACAAAAGTGAATTTTCTCCCGAAATAATGTTGCGTCTAGCTTGCGTCCAGTTAAAATTTCATTGCGTCCGGATAAGAAACTTTGCGTCCTACGCACATCTGGACGCAAAAAACCCTGCTACTTCACTTTCTGCAGAAGTAGACAGTAGTATCAGATCACGTGACATGATGTGTACCCAACAAAACTGGTACATGTGCTTTTAGTTTTGGACAAAATATATCGAATATTTGAATCGAACTGTAATTTTCACAATTTTACACATCGAGCCATTCTCTGGAACATATTTGTAGCAAACTAAGCTGTGGCTACTATGTTGAACACTTTATTTGTAAGATCAATTGATGAGTTACGAAACCTGCAAAGTCGGGTGACTCGTTTACACATTTTTGGCTAAACAGCGCCAACAGAAACCGAATGCTTTCAGAAATTTTCAGTTTATATAGTGCTGAAGCAATATATGCAGCACCATTCGATTTGATCCAAAGAATGCGACCAAGAGTCCATAATTAATTCCTTTGTATATATTATAGAAGAAGAGTAAGCCACTAGAGGGCTTCTCTTCTTGGCATTGCGTAACGGTGCTCCCCCCACAATACGCGAATGTTCCCCCGTTTGGTGGGGGGGGAAGTAGCAATAACAGGCCCCCGTTTGGTGGGGGGTCGCCAAGCCAGGCTAAGATTGGACGAATCTGATTGGCTGTTGGCGACCCCCCCCCCAAACGGGGACCTCTTTTGTCTACCCCTCCATTAAACGGGGACCTCTCTTTGCTACCCCCCCCCCCCCCCACAAAATGGGGACCTCTCTTTGCTACTCTACCACCAAACGGGGATCCATTTTCAAATAGAACAAAAACTACCGTAATCCTCTGCTCTACCCCCCACCCCACCAAACGGGGAGAGGGTCTCTGCAATCTGTTTGGCTGTTGGCTACCCCCCCCTCCCCACCAAACGGGGACCTCTTTTCTGCTCCCCCCCACCAAACGGAGGGGGGCTAGGCTTTGTTGAAGAGGGCTACCCCCCACCAAACGGGGAAACATTCGCGCATTGTGGGCGGAGCACCGTTACGCAATGCAATCAAGAGAAGCCCTCTAGTGGCTTACTCTTCTTCTTATATATAGTGCAATTATGTACTCTTGATCCGACGGTACCCATATTATGCTGAAATATTATGCTAGAAACAACTAACAAATTTTGTCATAGTTTTATTTCAATCCGGAATTCTAAATACTTCCTTATTTCCCATTACAATCGTGTCTAATGTAAATAGGTTTTACAGGAAAAAAGAACTATTATAATACTATCTGTTTTACTGAGACTGCATTAATGACTCAATTTGTTATCATTTAGCATTCGACTAAAAAGTTTTTCCGATTATACAGGATTGCGCTGTTGGAAGGATATTTGCCTAGCCTGGCATGTGTTGGCAAATAAACTAGCTTCCTTTTCCTAAATCGACAGCTTTTAGTGGCCGCTAGGCTGTGCCGGTCCCTAATTGCTGGCTGTTGCTTTGATCAAAGATCTAAGGCCAGAAAGTCATCCTTGCTGTAAAAGGTTTGCATCAAGCTAAACTTGGGTAATGACCCATTTTCTTATTGGGAGCAAAATACAAAATATTGAACAGTGAACTATTTTAGTCGGAAACAACATAGAAAACACAAAATGGAGTCAAAGCAGTCTTCAGGACAAATTATGCCGATTTCTTCTTGATGCAGCAGTTACCAAATACATCAAGCCTAAAATATGCACAATGCAACAAAACTTTGCTAAATATTCCACAAGCGTTCAAAGAATGGACCATTAATTTGTACAAATCATTAAATCCTTGCTTGGACACGAAACTAAACTTGTTGTTCAAGCCTGATTTGGCTAACCTCATCATCTTTACTAGTAACGAAACTAGAAAACTGATAGCTTCTCAACACTGAGTGGGCTCAAAATTTTAGATTGATCTCAATTTCTGTCTTTGCTATCAGACTTCAACATTAATTTACGCAACCTAGTACTATATACACGATATCCTAAGAGAGATATGGAAGACACTGAAAATTGGTGTCACTGATTCCTTCAAATTTTCTCCGCCAATTCTTGGAATTTTCCTTTGCATATGGCTAGGTGCCTTGAAGTATCAAAAGTTCTGGTCAAAACAGTTGAAACTGCTTGGTGCCAATAGCTTGGATCAGTTGTAGGGCGGATCCAGTGGGGCGGATCAAGTGCTCAATTCTGAACTACATACATCCCGGTAAGGTTTAATTATCCCTGACGGAATAGGACTTGTAGACACTCCTAGATATGAAGTATTTGATGACCATCTACCAAGAAGCAGCACTGGTCTCTGAGTTGAATATAGATTGTGCAACGTACCCAAGCAAAAATTTTATTTTGAAACAATCAAAGTAAATTAACCGGCAATTACTGAAGTGGCATTGGAAAATGTAAACTATATAAAAGGTTGTGTTATGGAAATGAAAATAGCAATTCTGAATGAACCTTTTTAATCCATCCTCCCAGGCAGGAGTAAACAGTGAATCTGGCTTTAGAGCCTGTCTTTCAAAGAAAGTACTTTTCATACATATAGTCAAGGAATGTTGCAATTGCAGATTCCTCAAGTCTAAACTCTTTACTTGGCGGATATTCAAGAAAGCATAAGAATAAACCTACTAGCAATTGAATGCTTTGGACACCAAAGAAATCCAAAGGTATTTAGTAAACAATTTAGACATAATGGATCGAGAGGGACTTACGCTAGAGCAAGCAGCGCCTCCTTTAGCTCCTTCTCCTCTGCAGTAATTGTTCGAATCGAGCTCATTTTGACGGCTACAATATATGATTACTCGAATACATGAAATTGCTTGAAATGTTGAGTCTCACACACGAGGACTCTGCCTAGGCAAAACTTTTTTAACTCCACTGAACGAGTAGTACATGTATATTCCAAAAATATAGCAAAACGCAATATCAACTATACACTTCTCATTCGGTATCCTAAATGGAGTACTATAATGAACTGGAATTGTACTTATCATACAAATGATTTGTGAAGAACCACACTAAATACATGTATGAAATGCAGCCTTCATAAACTCTTTCTATCCGCAAGCCCGGGTATTGTTCACGGGTTTCTTTCTGGATGGGCACCCGGAAGAGGAGAGAGTAATCACCTAATAACTCAACAAGGGACGTTCTGTTGACTACTAGCGAAGAAGTCCCATTCAGACCTGGGGAATGGCGGCCACCTTCGGCAAAATCCCGGTTTATACTTGTGCGTTTGGGCGTAAGATAATGTTCAACACTGCTCAACTTTTCTTACGCCCAAACGGACACCCCCATACGGACAAACAGACAACTTCATTTCAATTGAGTCAACGCCCAAATGCACAAACGGACAAGTATAGACCGGGCTAAAGGTAACTTGAAGGAGTTTCCATAATGGCCTCAGAATTGCCCACCAGCAGTATTTTGCCCGTCATAGGAAGTAGGTCATCTTTGTACATCCATACATAGTATGGCATAAGAAACCTATCCATTGCTTGACTTATAAAAAGATAATTAGAAGAAGTGTGAAATGTTTATTAAAATTAAGAAAATATTAATACTGAACACTAAAATGAACCAGCCAAATACAATAAAAAAACTGACATAATTCAGAAACAAAAACAAACAAACAAACAAATAGCGCAAAAACGCTGAGCAAAAAACATTAAGTAACAAGTAATGCAAACTTAAAATTAAAAAATTAAAACTAAATACACGAAATAGAAACGCAAGCACAGCAAGATAATAATTTTCAACAAAGAGGCTTATCGGCCAGAACGTCGTTTTCGCTGATGAGAGTGGGAAGCAACCTGATCATTTCGTCGAGATGAAATGGAAGAATGGTGGCTCCGACTGTTATTATCCGAAAGGGGCGACCGGCCCTGATTCAAGTGCCGCTCGACACCGTGGTGCCGCCGATCAATCTTCTCTCGAAGATCTCGAACGTCGGCTGTACGGGGTAGATTAGGCTGCTCTCCGCTAGCTGCTTGGGCGAAACTGGGCAGTTTTCCGCT
Organism: Trissonchulus latispiculum; assembly: GCA_030248195.1. Taxonomy (NCBI): domain Eukaryota; kingdom Metazoa; phylum Nematoda; class Enoplea; order Enoplida; family Ironidae; genus Trissonchulus; species Trissonchulus latispiculum. Next base: position 27,489 of record JASAND010026180.1, on the reverse strand, counting down.
AGCAGGGCGGCCCATAATGGGCAACGTTCCGCTGGTTCGATAGGGCTGGCAGGCTTGGCTTGGAGGAATAGGTTGATTTCCTAAAATATTTTATACCGTTAACAAATAAGGTCATTCCTTACGTCATCAATCAGCAAAATATTGCGATAGCTTCCAGAAATGCATCCCTAAAAACATTTGCAATACTTCTGGACGTTGTGAAACAAGTGAGTGGAGACAGAAAGTAAAGTGGGCGTCCGAAAAGTGGAAATGTAACCGCTCATCCATATAAATAGCAAGCAGCAACAAGTGGTCAATGTTTAATGCAAATAATTAACCGCTAATCAATAACAATGACAGCATTTATGATTAATTTTCGAAAATCATGTACTCGAAAATCAATGTGATCCTTACGTTTTTCGTTTCATCGTTTCGTCCATAAGGTTAGATGCCTTGCTTTTTTTGCCATGGCACCTGTCAAATTTTGGGTGGGCAAACTTGGGTCGGTGGAAAACAGCTTACGTGGCAGAAAAGTAAATCATCTAACCTTGAAGTCGAAAAACATGTTTTGAAATATAGACTGTTGCATAATTCTTCGGAAATTAGAAACAAAAGAGATGCTAAGTAGATAAATCCAGTTTACCTTGTCAAAACCAATTATATAAAAGTAACTGCATACCGTGATATTGAGCTTTGTGGAGGAGGAGTGAAGCAGTATCGGCAAATCTTCGACCACACTGATAGCACTTCTGGAAAACAAAACCAAACATATATCTAATATATATCTATCTAATATATATATATATATATATATATATATATATATATATATATATATATATGTATATATATATAAGCCATGAGCCGGCTTTTTCACACGGAGAGCGGCCCCGGGCCGGATTTGACATTCCCTCATCCCCTCGCCATACCCGAAGTAGCCCCTCTCGCTATATTTGCTTTTACTTTATTTGTTTTAACCAAAATGAACCATGCAACAACATGGTAGGGAAATCAGAATACATTGCTCTAAAACTATTTGAAACGCCTTAAAATGGCTTCAAACTGACAGTTATGTCTGCATTTGGAAGGCTTGAAAAGTGGAAGGGCTTTCAAAAAAAGCATAGCGCTCTGTCATCGCTAGTTACACCCGGATTTGCGACAAAGGCAAGAAAAACTATATCTAGATTGGTAGAGTATTAACCGGTAACTATTAGGTACCTTCGAAGTATGGCGTTTTTCCTGGACGCCACCAAATCGAATCATGGACCCTTCATGAATCTGTAGCCAATGATTTCCCAATTTAACCTAAATTAAACAAAATCAAATATGAACTGAATGTAAACACAAATCCACTAGGCATAAGCGCACCCAGGGGAGGCGAACCCACATCCCTCCAGACCTGGAGCGCACCCCCCAGACCTGGAGCTCACCCCCCCCCCCAGGGTCCGGAATTTTTCGTTTTTTTGGGCGAAAAACCGGAAAAATCTCACCCCGCCCAGAATTTCCCCTCCTGCTCATGCCCGGTTCCGACCCTCCCTTTTTGTCCGATTTATTTCCCCGGAATTTTCGGAAAGGAAGCAAAAACTAAACTATTTTCAATGCATACCTTCGAAGTATGGCGTTTTTCCTGGACGCCACCAAATCGAATCATGGACCCTTCATGAATCTGTAGCCAATGATTTCCCAATTTAACCTAAATTAAACAAAATCAAATATGAACTGAATGTAAACACAAATCCACTAGGCATAAGCGCACCCAGGGGAGGCGAACCCACACCCCTCCAGACCTGGAGCGCACCCCCCAGACCTGGAGCTCACCCCCCCCCAGGGTCCGGAATTTTTCGTTTTTTTGGGCGAAAAACCGGAAAAATCTCACCCCGCCCTGAATTTCCCCTCCTGCTCATGCCCGGTTCCGACCCTCCCTTTTTGTCCGATTTATTTCCCCGGAATTTTCGGAAAGGAAGCAAAAACTAAACTATTTTCAATGCATAAGACTAAAAAACAAATTTCGCATCGGCGGCGTTTTGTATTTCCCTTTTCAAAATTATTCTCGCTCGCGGCGCTATTGCAGCTGAAATTACGGGTAAGCATAGGCGTTGGCTGCTTTTGGCCAAAATTGAGGATAAAGAGTGAGATCCCGGGAAAAATGAACCCAGATCCAGGCGGTGCAAAGCCTTTTGATTATATGCACAATAACACAAACTATTGTAAGAAGACTAGATATAAAGAAGTCAAACTCACGTAATGAAACCGGGAATGGGACTTCTGTTTTTTCGGATTCATACTTTGATATACTAATTATAAACAGCACCCTGGAAATAAAAACAAGCACATGTAAGTTAGTATAACCACATATAAAACCAAATATATATACATTTGTGGGGGTCAGTCATCAGGGCGCAGAACCTGTACTTTGAGCTGATAACATAGAGCGTGCATGCTGTCACACTCTTATCATGATGTGTGTACTCTTGATAAAAGTAAGATATTAGTGGGTTTACCAATACTTACGTAGTAAATATATACCTAAAAATTTTTTCCAAAATTGTTTTCAAAAAGGTTAATGAAAAATTTAGTTTGCAAGGTTGTATTTAGCATAAAAAATTACAACTTAAAATGCAATACTTGGTTAAAAGGCAATGTTTATATTACATTTGCAATTCCTGACATTCATAAGTTTGACAACAAATGTCAATTAGTTTTAGACAACGAATGTCTGATAACGACTAGACAACGGATGTCTAAAAACGAATAGACAACAAATGTCTTTCGGAACAGACAACAAATGTCTCAATTGTAAAAATTTGAAAAAGTTAGATTGTAACGCTGGCTGAAGAAGGCTCGTCGTCTGCATTCCCTCCTCCAGTATACAGCAGACCTCCCTCACCCTTCACACACTTCCGATTTTTTTCTTCGTCTATCACGCTTTTGTCTATATCTCTTCTGCTTGAAATAGGTGGTCTGCTGCTTTTTGGATACCGTCACACGATCTTTATCATACTGCTGAAATCTGCCACGGATGCAGTCATCTGTGCGAATGCCAAGATCATGAAAGACACTTATCATTCCCCAATATCCACGATTAAATTTGATTACAGCAAGGTTGAATCCAATCTTGAACTGATGCTCTCCCTGTCGGTATTCTTTGTTAATAAATTTATACAAGGTACTGTGGAAGGATTCGTTGGACTGTGTACATTTAGCTCCAATGACCCTCTCAAATTTAGGGCTGCCAAAGACTTCTTTGTTGTACCAACTTCTCAGGGCCGAAATAACTTGTCGATCACAGGCAAACGATGCTACGTAATCGTGGCATCCTCTTTTATAGCGGCAGAAACTGTCGGCTCCGTCCGGTCATAGTTCATGTTCACCATCCTTGACTTTGTGTGAAAGCAGCATTTCAATTTTCTGCTGACATTCCTGCCTGGAAGCGCTTGATACGATGAAATTATACATGTGCCCTCCTAAGTCATCAATCAAGGCGTCAGTTATCTTTCCTTTACCACGTAGTTTTTGGGATTGGGCAAAAGTCAAAATCGCCTTCTTATGATTCTTCACAAAGTGACCAGGGTCATCTGCTTTCACCAAGTCAGTATTAGGATGAATCTCTTTGAACTTTGTCATACATCGGGCGTCGCCATCCATTATCACCTTGGATAGTTCTAGCTTCCGCGTGGAAGGAAGGGTTTCAATGCTGGGAATGAACATGTCAACTTCCATTGATCCACTGGATCCTTCATAAACGGAACAATCGTGTTCGCTAGGTCTTCTACCTGAAATTCGTGCTGCATCGCACAGTTCACACCTTTTGGTGCGGTAATCCTTTTGCACAATCATTCCAGTACCCGAGTCAATCACAGTCGAAATTCCGGACGTCGAAATGTTATTGCGATGTCCCCAGGATACATCAAATGAAGCTGTGATCGGAAGAATATGTTCACGAGGGACTTGTGCAAGATCATGAGCGGCATCAGCAGCAGTTTTCATAGAGAGCTCACACACAAACTCCGAGCTATGAGCCACCACCTTCTCGATCTTCACAAAGGATCGCTTATTGCTTGGAGGTGGCAATTTCATGCAGGCAAACAAACGTTCCAATCTTGTCCTTCCAATGCCTGCAGTTGCACAACCTAAGATGGACTGAACGTCGACGTGTACAGAATCGTGTCACATGCGCTGATGTACTTCCTCTGATTATATTAGTGAAGTTACAAACAGTACAAACGATCGTAACGATTACTTTCATTCCAGGGCGACCAATTCGCTGATCTTCCAGCTTCACGGACCCACCTTCTACATTGCAATACTGATCAAAAGACTTAGTGGGCTGGTACCTTGACCGACTGAGCTGAAGTTCTACTTCAGCAAACTTGTTCCTGAGCTTTCTTTCGCTGGCTGAAAGGGTTGATTCAAGGCTATCGATGTCTTCGTCCGACTGAACCATTAAATTTTCATTGACCAGATCAGTTACAGACTCTGTTTCTGACAGCTCTGATCCAGGATTGTCATCCGAACCATTTTCGGAATCGCTGCTTACGTAGGTAGGGCATCTATCAAAAACACATTTCCGGAAATGGGACGCATCAAATACTGGTGGGGCAGGTTTAGAACGCTTAGGCAAATCCCTGCTCGCAACAGCAGCATTGCATGGCTGTAGTAAACCATGCGGCTCCTCGGATCCATTTGCCATAAAAACTTCTTTTTCGCTTATTTCGTGCAGGAATTTTCGAATACAGCAATTCTCGCCACATGGTGGTCTTGCATCATGCTCAATAAGCCCTTCCAACAGCTTTAGAACAGTGACTTGTTTCAAGATACTTTCAATGGATCTGCGCGTTCTTGACAACAGAAAACTATGATCACGTTTCCGTGCGTGACGACGAGCATTTAGCAAGGGTTCTATACCCCGAGTATAGGAGTAGATCCTGATCGGCCGCCTAATTCGACGACGACGACGACGACGAAGAGCATTTCGCGAATTGCCCATGTTGCAAGTAGCATACGGGTAGCCTCAGTCAAAACATAGTATATAACATTAAAACTTTTGAAAAATCTAGTTGAGTCATTGAAAAGTATATAATGCAAGGAAACGGGTTTTCGGTAAGGAAAAAATTTTCAAAGTTCCCTCTTGGTCCCGTAGTGCTGTTTTGGGTCAATTTTGGCCAGGTGGATACTAAATACAAATGGTACCTCAAAATTTTGGAAATCTGAAAATTTCAAAAGACGGCTGTAATGGCAATAACAAGCAGGAAAAATGCAATTAAATGAGCTATGGATGAGCTCTGAGGGACCTTCCAGTGAAAAGTTATTCACAAAAGTAATTTCTTTTGGGGGGCTTTTTTGACCGTAACGGTCCAAATGGGGGCCCCCTGAAAAATTTTCAAAAAGTGGCAGCTGGAAAAATAATTCGGGCAGCATGACACTGGCAGTCAGTGGCGTGAACGGAAAATAGCGTTAGAAAATTTTTCAAAGTTCCCTCTTGGTCCCGTAGGGCTGTTTTTGGGTCAATTTTGGCCTGGTGGATACTGAACAGAAATGGTACCCCAAAATTTTGGAAATCTGAAAATTTCAAAAGACGGCTATAATGGCAATAACAAGCAGGAAAAATGCAATTAAATGAGCTATGGATGAGCTCTGAGGAACCTCCCAGTGAAAAGTTATTCCCAAAAGTAATTTCTTTGGGGGGGGGTTTGGCCGAAAAGGTACAAACGGGGGCCCCCAGAAAAATTTTTAACGGCTCGCTGAAAAAATAATTTGAGCAGCAAGTTGCTGATCATTCAAAAGTTTTTAGACCTAAACCTACACGCATAGGTGTGTATAACGAATTTTGTTATGGGAGAATCCCCTCCCCCCCTAACATGTCTGGGTGCAGTTTTGAGGGGGGGGGGGTGGTTGCGCCTCGAAGGTGCGCGACAGTGGCCAGAAATAGGTATTTTAGGGTGTATGGGCATATATTGCATGATTGTTTTCAAATCAATCACTTTCTGGCTTCAAATGTTTATTATTGCGAAAAACACATGTTTTCAATTGTTTTGTGGACTTTCCGTATCAATATTGTCTATTTTTTGGACTTAGACGGAAGCAGTAAATGAAGCTTTCGAGTTTGAGATTAGAATGTATAACGTTAAAAGTTTTTGTGGTTTGATATTTTTCGTCAGCTATTTTTTGTCTGCAATTTTCTTCTGTTCTTTGAACTGCTCAAAACGCGATTTTGAAAAATCAAAAACATAAATTTTTGTCGGAGATTTTGGTTGGGTTTGGAGTGCGGTCAACGAGGTTGAGTAGTCTAAGAACCACTCATAATTGGTGGGTAGTGCCCCTACCCCTTCCGTCACACTTATTGCTTATGGCCCCCACAGCCACAATTATCGTTATGTCACTTCGCTTTCTCTATACGTTCTTTTCCGGTACAGAGTTTCTTAAGCCTAAAGCCATCGCTTTAGCTAAGCTTTTGTACACATTTATCGTTTGCTATAATAATTTTTTATTTTAAACATGAAATTCTCTAAACTGGTAGCGTTTTTGCACTTGAAACTCAACAGATTTCTCCACTTTCTGCTTCCGGAGGGACGTTTTTCAGGATATCCTATTGAATGATTTTTACCCAAGATATTGAGTTTCAAAGCAAAAAAATTGGCCAATTCTGATTTTACCCAAATTTCTCGTGAACAGTGATGTCTCAATTAAAACCATTAAAACGTCCCTCGACCGGGTATCCCTTTATAAGTTTGCGAAATGGTAGCATTTTTAAATGAACTGCTTACGAGAAATCTTTGTTTGAAAATCTTGAAATATACGCTTCCTTTAAACTAAGAAATTAACACGTGGAAGCTTGTTATTCATGGAAGATGCAGTATTTCCATCAATTGACCATTCTAACATCAACAAACTGACTTTCAAATCAATGTCTTCAAAATATAGCCATGACGCGAAAGCAAACCAGCACCTTAAGGTGGTGATTCCCTTTGGTCACAAAGTTTGCACCATCATTTATTCCTTGGAGTTAAGAAGCCATTTTTATATCAAAATGTAGCTTGACATTTTCTCTTTTTAATGCATACCATAGAACTAATGTTGCTTTTCTAAAATATTTTTAACACATTTTAGAACAAGTATAATTTTTCCAGATTTTTTGCAGACTCAAGTAAATTTTTTCGCGAGGCATCGGTTATATCATTCGATACCTACATCAAATAGCTGGGGACAATTTTTTATTTATTGTGAAATCGCTCTTCGCTATAGAGAAATAAGCTGAAATGTGTGCGTAACCTGTATTTTGCCTACTTTTTCCAAGTTTGTCAAGCGATTCCTTTAGGTAGAAAGCAGTAATCGGGGCAACTAAAAAATCGTCCCTGGGTATATATGTGCAGAACATATCTGTTAGGTGGCAGCCCTAAAGCTTGCATGGTGAATGCTCCACAATCTTTGGAAAAAATTGGTCGTGTTTTGCAAAAACTGCATTTTTTATGATAACAGCCTACGGGATAGCTGTTGGAAGACGATCACGCGTCGGATAATTTGCCCTTATCAGATCTTCAAATCGACGCCCTTAGTCTGATTTTACGGCTTGCATAGTTCAAGAAATGTCGGATTATTTGATTTCTGCAAAAATGACAAGTTTATATAATTTAATGACAAGTTTATTTAATATAATATTAATAGTTTTCGTATATATGCAAAAATAGGGCTTGAAAATTTGAAATATGACAAATTTGTGCTAAGATGTGCCTAAATTAGCCCGGATTATGATTTATAATTGCGTATATTACCTTTTAATTGCTATAAATTACCATCTTTAGGTGCTTAGAGCTGATTTATAGGCACTTTTTGGATTTTGTTTCAATAAAAGTTCAGAAATTGCAAAAAGTTTTTCAAAAATTTTGTATTTTTTACTTGGTTTGGACCCAAATTTAGGGGGGAGGTGGGTGGAGGGGAGTCTAGCCTAGTGATGTTTTGATGCGGCTCTTTTATTTTTGATTTGATTTGATTATTTTGTTGTATGAGGATTTCGAACCGGTTTGATTTGATCCGATTTTTGTTCGTTCGAAAAATTAACTGATTTGGTTTGACTGATTTTTACGTTCCGAAAATTTAATCGATTTGATTTGATTTTGGCGTTTTCGCCGTTGCAATTGATTCTTACCCTTGTTGCGATTGATTTGATTTGATTTGATCTTTTCGAAATTTGTCGTAATTTTTAAGGGGGGGGGGCTAATTGGTTCAAAAATTCGACCCTCACGGATTTCGCTCAAATTGTGCCCATTGATACTCCCTAGGCTCCTACGCAAGCCATTGAAATTTGAGCTGATTTGGTCCAGTAATAAAGAAGTTACAGCCATTCAAAATTTCCAATTCCTATTCAAAATGGCCCAAAATCGGAACTTTAAAATTTTCACTTCTGACAACGATATCTTACTCAAATCAAAACCGTTCGAAACGTTCTCTAGGTCATTTTGCAGCTAAATACAATATCGACAACTTGTCGAAGAGCTTTTTTCAAAATTCGGTTTCTAACTTTTACAGTAATCGTTTATGTGAGGTAACCCCCAAAAATGGTCAAAATCTGACATTTTTCAAAAATTTTCGAACTTTTCAAATATGCACAATATCTATATCAATCGATAGCTTTTTCAATTCTAAAGAACTTTTCTTCTTGGCATAAACGTTTATTTTGCAGCCATTCAAAGTTATAGGCCAAAAACCGTATTTTCACGAGTTTTCAATTTCTGTGTTTTGGGGGTTACCTCACATAAACGATTACTGTAAAAGTTAGAAACCGAATTTTGAAAAAAGCTCTTCGACAAGTTTTAGATATTGTAGTAAGCTGCAAAATGAGCTACAGAACGTTTCGAACGATTTTGATTTGAGTAAGATATCGTTGTCAGAAGTGAAAATTTTAAAGTTCCGATTTTGGGCCATTTTGAATAGGAATTGGAAATTTTGAACGGCTGTAACTTTTTTATTACTGGACCAAATCAGCTCAAATTTCAATGGCTTGCGTAGGGGCCTAGGGAGTATCAATGGGCACAATTTGAGCGAAATCCGTTAGGGTCGAATTTTTGACCCAAGTAGCCCCCCCCCCTTAAGGGAATAAATAGGTGCAGTCATGGCATGAACGCCACACTATGGTGACGTAAACTGATGTTGTAGCACACGAGTTGAAATCGAAAATAGACTATTTGGAAGCTACGCAGACTTAGTTCAGCCTGGGGAATTCCATGGTATTCCATCCTCAAGTGGAAATTAGCTTATGACCTAAATGGATTCGGATTTGGAATTTAGAAAGCTAAATAATATTGTTGGCTGATCTCATTCCAACTTGCAGCGAATCAGCTCATTACTGTTGTAATTGGATCGGATGGGCTATAGAGAGCAGCTCAAGTGTTTTTGCACTGCCGGTTTTTTGACTCGGCCGGCCGAACGTGTGGAATGGCCGGCCGGGCTTGTGAGCGGTTCCTGCCCGGTCGTGTCAAACAGGCTGGCCGTATCACTTTTGCCTATTTTTCGTGTATTTTGCAAAATATTTAGCATTAAATGATACATACAGTTACTCCTAAACAGATAATATCAAGAATTCTGACAAAAATTACTCGAAATTTTCAGCGTTAGCTCCAAGTAAATTTTAAGTCAACTGAAACATCTTTTTTCCTCTTTCTATTGGCATATCACAGGAAATATTTTATTAAGAATTGAAACGTTCTATGCCGCGCAACCTTTCTCAGATAAAAGGAAATAAAAAAGGAATTTCACACCCGAAAGAAAGGAAAAAGGAATTTGTCTGACAAGAAATAGGAAATAAAAGGAAATTTCAGAGATAAAATAATAATTAATAATTGGATATGCGTGAATGGTGCGGTGCGCTGAATCCGAACTGTTCAAGATTAAATTAGCAAAAAGCAACTAGCAAAAAAACAACTAGCAAAAAACTTGGTCTATCATTCTGATCTATATGTTCTTCGTGGCGTTTCATGACTAAGAGTAGATGATTGGCCTTTTCTTGCCACGGCTGTTAAATTTTGGGTCGCGACGTTTCGCCCATCTTTACCTATGGGCGTCTTCAGGCTGGTAGCCCTTAAGGTGGTGATTCCCTTTGGTCACATAAAGTTTGCACTTTTATTACTCATTCATTACTTGGAGTTAAGAAGCCATTTTTATATCAAAATGTAGCTTGACATTTTCTCTTTTTAATGTATGGCACGAAACTAATGTTTGCCTTTTAAAATATTTTTAACACATTTTAGAAGAAGTATAATTTTCCAGAATTTTTGCAGACTCAAGTAAATTTTTTCGCGAGACATCGGTTATATCATTCGATACTTCCATCAAATAGCTGGGGACGATTTTTTATTTATTGCGAGATCGCTCTTCGTTACAGAGAAATAAGCTGAAATGTGTGCGTAACTTGTATTTTGCCCACTTTTTCCCAATTTGTCAAGCTATTACTTTAGCTAGAAAGCAGTAATCGGGGCAACTAAAAAATCGTCCCTGGGTATATTTGTGCAGAACACATTTGTTCAGTAGCAGCCCTCCAGCTTGCATGGTGAATGCTCCACAATCTTTGAAAAAAATTGGTCGTGTTTTTGCAAAAACTACATTTTTTATGATAGCAGCCTACAGGATAGCAGTTGGAAGACGATCATGTGTCGGATAATTTGTCCCTGTGAGACCTTCAAGTCGACGCCCTTAGTTTGATTTTACGGCTTGCGTAGTTCAAGAAATGTTGGATTATTTGATTTCGGCAAAAATGACAAGTTTTCGACGCCAAAACAAGAAAAACGGCTATATCTCACGGTAGAGAAAAGCTAGAAACTTGCTTCACAAAGCAAAAATGTGAAGCTCAATGAGATCTTTCGAATGAATATAGTCATAACTGTATAGAAGCTGCCAAACGTTCAGAAATTGGGAAAAACCACTCTGACCGGAAATCTCGAATTTTTGAATCGGAATTGCGCGGAGGGTGTTAGAACGCTAAAAGAACTTATTTCGGAAAGTTTCATCAAATTTCATCTTGGTTTACGCCGCCAAATAACAATATGTGCCCAAAAGTAATCACCACCTTAAGGTCGCACTTCCCTTACATTCAGTCCACTTTGGAAAGCTATAACTTACTCAATATTGGGAGCTATAAATTGAGCCACATATCAAAATGAAGCTCTACATCTGCTGCGTCGTTTGGTATCATTGAAACGTGTCTACCTGGTTTGTATTGCTCGCAAACTTACCATACATAGCCCCAATTTTTGACCAAGTTTTTGTCTGGAAAATTTTTACGCAACAAGAAAATGATCGTTTCCAATGTGTTTCTGAGATAATTTGCCAGGGACGGTTTTTTGATTTTGTCAAAATATCGTTTCTGTATGCAGCAATTGAGCATTTTCTGTAAATTTGGCATTTTATCCAACTTTGAAAAATCATTGCTCTTGATTGGAGGCTGATAAAAAAGAAAAATAAAAAACCGCCCCTGGCAAATTGTCCAAACATACTATATGTAGTATATCTTTTAGATCCACCCATTGGTTGTGGAGCAATCTTCGGTCAAAAAATTTTGGCCGCAATTTGACAAAATCAGTTATTCGCCCAGAACTTTAGGCTTATTCAGTGTACAGGGCTCTAATTAACCTAATTTGTGCCTCTGTCGAAGCTCTTTAATTTGAGTATAAACTTGCATACGCTTGTAGCGTACACTGACTTCAATTCGACAAAAACTGTTTTCAGCAAGATCGTGTCAAAAATAACCAATTTTCGAGCAAAAAGTGTTCAAAAATTCACTGCTCAAAAACGATACGAGCTAGAGACTTATGTCTAAAAGCAAAGTTGTAGAGCACATAATAAGCTTTAAAATGATTATAGTCGCTGGGCATAATTTTCTATATATAGTTCTAGAACTTCAAATTTTTGTTTCTCACGGTACATGAGCGCTATGAAGCTGGTGTTTTTATAGGACGTTTATTATCATTCTCGATGTATTTTCTGAAAATTTGAATGAAATCGGGCAATAATTGCACTTTCTGCAATTATATCTGCACGTAAGGGGTGCACGACCTTAAGAGGGCTGTTGGGATAAGAGGTGGTCCGGGATTTGATCCGTGACCGTACGTGCCACTCCTGTGTAACATTACCACTATACTACCCAGGGGACAATTTTACTTACTTGGAACTTATACTTATTGTATTCCCCTAGTTTCAATTGCACTAGTGTGCACACTGTTACAATGTACTTGTATTGTGTGTACACTAAGGCTGTGTATTAGACTTTCCTTTGATGTTGCCGCCTATGTTAGAGTCCAAGTTCTGATAGCCAGATGTCACTTATATCAATGCTTGGTTGACTATAAACTCGTGTTCCCCGTTTTTTCATTTCTATCGTCTCCTTAATTTCTCTCTTTCTTAGGTTTCTTTCCTTAGCCAGCACTTTAACTTCTGCCCAGTTTGGTCCGTGGTCATTTGACCAGCAATGTTCTGCTATTCCACTTTTGTATACCTCACCTTTCTCACATGCTTTCTTGTGTTCTTTCAGTCTTCGACTCAGAGGTCTGCTTGTTTGGCCAATGTAGACTTTGTTACAGTCGCTGCAAGGCACCTCGTACACACAATTTTTGACCTCGGATCCGTTTGGTCCCTGTTTGGACAATCGTGATCTCAATGTGTCGCGTCTGCTGAACACTAGCCTTACACCATAGGAGCTACATATTCTCTTCATTTTGTCGGTGTCTCTACCTGCGTAAGGGACAACCGTTAGTTTCTCTGCTTTCTCTTCTGGCCTGGGCCTGGTTCTTCGAGCAGACATTGCTTCCCTTATTACTTTAGCAGGGTAGCCGTTTTGTTGGAATGCTTTCCTTAGAATGCTCTCTTCTTTTCTTTTCAACTGCTGTTCTTGGCATACGGCTGTAGCTCTACTGTGGAGGCATCTTATTATTCCACTTTTCACACACTTCGGATGGTTTGATTCGTAGTGTAGATATCTGTTTGTGTGCGTCTTTTTCCTATACACTGATGTCTGGATACTTCCATTAGTCTTTGTTATTTCGACATCCATGAACGCCAACTTGTTATTATCCTCTAGTTCAGTTGTTAGCTTGATTGCTGGGTCTTGCCTGTTTAGATGATCTTTGAAATTTCCCAGTTCTCCCAGACCATGTTTCCATACACAGAGGATATCGTCTACATAGCGCAACCACAGGCTAGGTTTCTTAGCTGCTGAGGCTATGGCTAACGTTTCGAAGTTCTCCATGTAGAGGTTACACAGTGCAAGCGATAGCGGGGATCCCATGGCAAGTCCGCTTGTCTGTTTAAACCATTCACAGTTGAAGGTGAAGTAGGTGGAATTCACGCAGAAGGTGGTCAATTCCATTATAGTGTCTATGCTGAGATCTGTTCTTTCTGGGAGGCTGATGTCGCTCTCCAGTTTTTGCTTCATTATGTCAAGGGCTGGTGCTGGTGGTACGCTTGTGAACAGGCTCCTACATCGAAGCTTACCAGATGATAGTTCCCAGACGGGTTCGCATCCTTAAGTTTCTGAATCAAGTCTGTAGAGTTCCGAACTTTCGAGGCGATGTTATCCTGGAGTGGGTTGATGATCTTGACCAGGAACTTTGCCAGTGGATGGGTTGCAGAACCAATACAGTTGACTATTGGGCGCATGGGTACTTCCGGTGGTGGTATAAGAGGTGGTCCGGGATAAGAGGTGGTCTTATCCCAACAGCCCTCTTAAGGGCTACCAGCCTGAAGACGCCCATAGGTAAAGATGGGCGAAACGTCGCGACCCAAAATTTAACAGCCGTGGCAAGAAAAGGCCAATCATCTACTCTTAGTCATGAAACGCCACGAAGAACATATAGATCAGAATTGCGAAATCGGTATGGCCCCGATATAACCACCGCCTTCAGAAAGTTAGATCAACTCCACCTTAAGCTAGCTGCCGAGAGAAACCACCTAACCTTTCTGTGCCGCTGCCGAGACTTCAACATCATACCTCCTGGAAATGAAAGGAATTTTCAGAGATAAAATAATAATTAATAATTGGTTATGCGTGATCGGTGCGGTGCTGAATCCGAACTGCTCAATATTGGATTGCAAACAACTAGCAAAAAACTTGGTCTATCATATCAATAATGTAAACTATTAATCAGGCAGGACCTTGTTGCAAAAGATTCCCCCCACCCCCAAATGGAGAAGTCGCCGACCCTCCCGCTAAAACATTTTTCTACCCCTCCCCCCAACTCGGCCTTAGGCCGACCCCCCCCCCTAAAAATTTTGAACCCCCTACTTGAATTTTTGTCAATTTTTAGCCAAAAATTTGAAAATTTTCAAAAAATTAGAGAAAAATTGCTAAAATTCGCTTAATCACCTTAAAAATCGCTAAAAATAGCTGAAAATTTAGAAAATTTTTCAATTACTTAATGAAAAACTTTCTCCGATCCCCCCCTCTAAAATTTTTCTTACCACTCCCACAGTCCCACCAAATCGACTTTTTTCGACCCCCCCCCATTCTTGCCACCCAGACCATAGGTGTAATTGGGGGGAGGTTTGGGGGGGGGTAACCCCCCCCAGCCATTTTTACAAACCACCCCCAAAAATTTTTGGGGGCCCCCGGCCCCCCCAACTGGGGGGGGGGGTAGTCGCGCCGAAGGCGCGAAAAATTGGCCAAAAATCGGGTATTTTTAGGGTAAATTTTTCAAAATTTTTCAAAACAGTCCAAATTTTTGGCTTAACGTGTTTATTATCGCGAGAAATACACTTTTATAACGGTTTTATGGACTTCTAGACTCAATATTAACCTTATTCTGGACTCAGAAACATGTTGGCAATCAAGTTTTAGAGTTTAAAAGCACTGTCTAATGTTAAAATTACTTAATGATTTCATGTTTTTCGGCATTAGCAATGGCTGAAAATGCGATTTTTGGCATAAAAATTGAAAAATTTTTTTGGGGGAGGTTTGGGGGGGGTCTTGGGGGGGGGGTTTGGGGGAGGTCTAAAAAGGGGGCCCGCCCCCAAATTTTGGGGGGAGGGGGGCCCCCCAACCCAAATCCCCGTTACACCTATGACCCAGACCCCCCTCCCTAGTTGGAAGGGGGCATAGTGGCATACGTATCATAGGTGTACCACCTGGTTGGGTTGGGGGGGGGGAATAGAAGGTTAAAATTTGGCTCGGGGGACCCCACCAAAATCCGAAATTTGGGGGAGGGGGACCCCCCCTAAACTGTACCCAAGTTTTTTTAGCTTAAAATGGTCATTTTTCAATGTACAGTACATAAAACGTACTCAAAAGCTTCTGTCAATACTAATAGCATTCGTATGCGAAAATAGGGCTTGAAAATTGACAAATTTGTGCTAAAATATGCCCTAACACACCTATGCCTATGGGGGGTGGGGGTGGGGATGAATCTTGGAAGGTTGGTGGTCGACCCAAGAAATGTGATGGGGGTACCACCCACCCACCAACCCCCCCCCCCCAGAATTTGGACGTCAGAAATTTCAAAAACTGGCTAAAAAATGAAAAATTTTCGGTAATTTTGCCCTCTTTTCTTCAAAATAAAGCCTGTTTTTAACGTTTTAGGCGCTTTTATCCCGTTTTAAAGCGATTTAATTTTCTGAAATTTTTGAAAATTTTTTGCTAGTTTAAGCTCAGAATGTACAGATTATAAGGTTTAAAATGGTGTATAAAGCTCTTTCCAACATTGTTTCCCATTAGGGCACTCTTTTCAATGTCTCCAGTTTTGACTGTTTCGTTAGGGCACTGTTTCATTAGGGCACCGTTCCGTTAGGGCACCCTTTACGTGTTTCTTCGATATTTCATACTATTTGTTCGTATCGTATATACTGGATGACTATATTGAATAAATGTAGTTAACTGTATTTAACAATTCATAAGAAAGTTAGTTAACATGTATATATAGCGGCTATAGCCTGTATAGTTAAAAGTACAAAAACAAATTTGTGCGAAATAGTCGAGTTAACAATTATTATTATATATTTCAGTAGGATAAACAGTTTAAAAGTTTGCAATTCCAAGTGTTTAGTATATAACTTAAAATTCTTATTTTTAAAAATCCGAATTCTCTCTTTCTTAAGTATTGCCAAAGTTTTGTTGACGTCATCTTCAACTTCAAGTGCTGATGGAAAATCCAAACTTGTATAAAGAGAAATCACAATTCGTAAAACCTAATTTAAAAATTGGGAAATCAAACAAAATACTTTTTAACAAGTTGTTACTTAATGACTTAACTTAATTAGAGAACTAGATGATACATGTGCAGAGGTACAATTACAATGACACATTATGTTATCTACCAATTTACATAAATTTTTAAACAGTGTCAATTTCTCTATGTGCAGTGCCCTAATGAAACAGTGCCCTAATGGGAGACATCCTTTCCAACTCCCAAAATTGCGAAAGTTATAGCGTTTCGAAAAATAACCACAAAAGCACTGCACAAAAGGATACCAGCACCTTAAGTCTAAAATTATTTTTTCCCGGGTCTGACTTCTATACGTATCTATTAGGTTTCCTGCTATTGGTTACAAAATATTCAATTTTGAATAGTGGGATTTTTCCCACCAACTCTAGGTCACACCCAGGTCGCACCGGAGGGGTCAGAGCAGTATGGCATATATCATCGCCATGCGCAGCACTTATCCTACCTGTATAGAGGTCGGGGGAAAAACCAAGGTAGTCACTTTTTGGACTCTGCAGAACTACCCAGTGGAGCAATCCGGCTATAAATTATTTTCTTATCAAGCCCTGTCTAGACCATAGGTGAACCAGGCTACATTTTGCCCCCTGTGAAACCCCCCCCCCCCCACGAGAAGGCTAGACCCCCCACCCCCATAGCCGACCTCGACTACTCCCCCCCCCCCAAGCCGAGCTCAGACCCCCCTCCCCATAGTTTCCCTGGAAATGTTGGTTGGGGGGGTAAACTTCGGAAATTTGGTGGTCGACCCCCGAAATGTGATGGGGAGTCCCCCCCGAACCCCCCCCCCCCCAAAATTCGGACCGCAGAAAATTAAAAAAAATGCCAAAAATTCAAAATTTTGTGGAATTTAGCCCTTTTTTCATCAAAATAAGGCTTGTTCCTAACGTTTTAGGCGTTTTTTGCACCGTTTTAAAGCGATTTTAGGCCAAAATTTTAGAAAAATTTTTCAAAAAATGACCATTTTTCGACCAAATTTAGCTAACTTTTTGGGTCCAAAAATCGTTGGGGGGGAGTTCGGGGGGGGGGGTAGCCAAAAGTGGGGGGAGGGATAGTCCAAAAATCTGGGAGGGGGTAAATTTGGTCGAAAATTTTGGGGGGATGGGGCCCCCCCCCCCCCCCCCCCTAAGGAAACTATGCCCCTCCCCCCCTGAAATGGGGTCCAAACAAGAGAAAAAATGCCAAATTTTTGCAAAATGTTTTCGAATTTTTCATAAATTTTCTGAAAAAATTGGCTGGAAATAGATAAAAATAGGCCGTAAAACGCAATACGAGTAGTTTTTTTAGTAGATTTATGTCGAAAATAGCTGATTTTATGTCTAAAAAGGGCTATTTTTAGCTGAAAAAAATTTGGGTACAGTTTGGGTAGTTTTTTCGAAAATTTCCGATTTTTTAGACCCCCCCAAGCCAGATTTGGACTTTTTACTCCCCCCCCCCAACCCAAACAGGTGGTACACCTATGGTCTAGACTGTCATTTTTGTATATAAATCGCCTCTCTATGTCCTGTCGTTAATTTGTAATTAACGGTTCATTAGTCGGGGTAAAAAAACCAATGGCGGGAAAAAACCAACCGATGGGAAAAAACCAACCCCAGTATTCGGTCAGGGCAACTCATATTAGCGATTTTATGCATGTAACCGGTTAAATCGGCGTAGCATCGCAATGCAGCGTCAACTGGCTATGTTTCATCAAATTTGCCAGTTTCTATGTTAAAATGCAAACATTTGTAAATCTTTCGAAATTCGATGAAATAAATTAAAATAAATGTTGTTTCAGTGTTTTTTCGCGTATTTCTTTGTCCCAGAGTACTTTTTGGCCGCTTTAGCTGAGCCAAACAGCCGATCCGCCGAAATGAGGTTTTTACGGGCTAACACAAAATTGCCAAGTCCAAATGCAATTTTGAGCTGTTCACGTGAAAGAACGCATTAATCTTGCTACGTGGATGACTTTTGAGCAACTAAGAACCATTTTTGGGAGTTTGGCAGCAAAAGCAATAATTGGTTTTTCCCCACCCCTTGGTTTTTTCCCATTTTGTAAAAATTCAGCTGGCAGCTTGCCAAGCGTCGCAGAAAGGCGAGACCGACATTTTTGGAAAGAGCACATGTTGTTCTCATAGAAACTATTAAAAGTTATTATCTAACTGCTATGGAAAATTTTTTACAGGCCTTCAAAAATAGGCAAATTTTAAATTTTTGAGGGGTCAAAAATGCCAAAATTTTCAAAATGTCACAAAATGCTCAAAAGTGGTCCGATTTAGCTCAAATTTGGTGTGGTATAGGTGGGATGGGCCCTACCAACTTGCATGCAAAATTTGAGCCCGCTAGCTCATCCCCATCGCCCAAACGGGGGGTTGGTTTTTTCCCCACCACTTGCGGGTTGGTTTTTTTCCCCGACCGCTATGTATACATATAATCCGTTTTGGTCTAGGTTTTTCCAGTAGTTAGGGTGGTCCGGCAAATTTTGTCAGATTTTGGCACTTGGACGGACCAAAATTTCAAAGTCCTAAACAAATTCGCAAAGAACCAGTGGGGATACAATCAGGCCCGTACCCAGGATTTTGAAAAAGGGGGGGTGGAAGATAAAATACAAGCGGGTCAGGGAGGCGGAGCCCCCCAGAAGTTGGAGAATTTTTGCATAAAAATCGTACTTTGGATGTTCATTTCTTGCAAAAAGGAAATTTATCGCGCCAAGGGCGCGAATTTTTTTAAAAATAACTGTTTTTGCTATAAAAAAGCAAAAAGCTTTCTATTTTGTCGCCCCAAAGGGGGGGGTCTAGATCCCTTGAACCCTCCACCTGGGTGCGGCCGTGGATCATACAATAACCTGGTTGTTTTGGGTGCTCTTCAAATCCTACCGATAGCCCACACGACTGAGGGGTGGGAATTTTTCCTGCATATGCTAGTGGGTTTTTCCAGCATATACGGGTGGGGTTTTTCCCCAATTTATATATATGTACCTCATTGGAAAACGTGGGGCAACCCCTAATTAAATATTTACTTACGTCTAGTATCAAAGGAGTAATAGCTTAAACTTACTCGAAAGTTCTACTCCCAAAAATAAAATTTGGGGTTTCCCCGCTTAAGGGGGGGTCCAAATTTTGGTCATTTTTTGAACTTTCTCCGATCTCGCTGAATTTTACGTATATACGTACATATTTTATGGTCCAAACGGTATATATATTTTAACGAGTTTTTACTATTGACGTTGTATATAGGTCGGTGGAAAAAACCAACCTTCAAGTGGTGGGGAAAAAACCAACCCCCCGTTTGGGCGATGGGGGTAACCTAGCGGGCTCAAATTTGGCGTGAAAGTTGGCAGGGCCCATCCCACCTACCACATTAAATTTGAGCAAAATCGGACCACTTTTGAACATTTTTTGACATTTTGAAAATTTTGCTATTTTCGACCCCACAAAAAGTCAAAATTTGCCTATTTTTGAAGGTAGAAAATTTTGCCTATAGAAAATTTTCCAGTGTAGTTAGATAATAACTTTTAGTAGTTTCTATGAGAACAACATGTGCTCTTTCCAAAAATGTCGTTCTCGTCTTCCTGTGACGCTTGGCAAGCTGCCAGCAGAATTTTAAAATGGGAAAATAAAACCATGGGGTGGGAAAAAACCAATTTTTGCTTTTGCTGCCAAACTCCGAAAAATGGTTAGTAGTTGCTCTATAGCCATTCACATATAGCAAATTTAATGCGTTCTTTCACGTTCTTTCTCGAAACTGGGCAATGCTAACCAGCCGTGTTTGGTATCATTAGAAAGGCCCGGATCAGTACGTACTCTGATTTGTTAGAATTAGAATTTTAATTTAGGCTTCTAAAATTCTTTAATTAATTTTTGAACATTTAAAATTTGAAGCCATTTTAAAAGTGGGTATGTAAGCGGGTATTTGGAATTATACCAGACACGGCCGGTTAACATTGCCCAGTTTCGAGATTTTTTGACACTACTCCAAATAAGTGAAACTTTTAAGTTTCCTATGTTTAACACATGATATACCTCAACATTAAGGTGAAACTACCCAACAGCCGTACGACTTACGTACAACTTTAATATTATAAACTCGTTAAAATATACCGCTTGGACCATAAAATACGTACGTAAAAAATCTGCGAGATTGGAGAAAGTCGAAAAAATGACCAAAAGTTGGACCGTGGTGTTTTTTCTTTTTTTTTGTTTTTTTTTGTGGTTTTTTTTATCACATCACAATTTCGATTTGCGTACCTAACTCTTTATCTCTTATTATTTATTATTTACTTCATCCTTTCCATTCCAAATACCAAAAAAATATCGCAAATTTTCTGCCAACCGCATCTATCCCTAATATATCCACAACTTTTTCTCAACCCTTTTCAACCCCCCAAAGCCAAATTCTTTTTTCCCGGTTCCTATCCGGGTGTCTTTTTTTTTTGCCCCTCCCGCGCGCCCATCCCTTCCCCGAATTTCCCATTCCCTTTCGGTTCTCGCTACCTATTTTGCCCCACCCCCCCCCCGCCTCATTTCGCTCTCCCACTCCCGCCTCGGTGTTTGTCGTTTCGAAATATCCTTTTTCCAATTTTTTCCACTCCCTGCTACCCCATGCTCTAAAATTGCTTTCGTGTCTGTACCACCTTTTGTCCTACACTGTGTTTATTATCTTCCTCCCGATCTTTTTTCCCCATTTTTTTTTGCTCTCCACCCGGCCCGTACCAATTTTCATTTTCCCCATCCCTACCACCTCTTGTCTCCTCCCTGGCACCCCCACTTTTTCTTCCCCCCTAAAGTTTTTTTCCTTCTACCTGTAAAAAATACCCGAGAAACCACACTTAAACTACGCCCAGTTATTATTCCGTTTTACAGTCCGGCAAATTTCGCCTAATTTCGCCGCCTGGTCGGTCCTCGCTCTAACTTTCATCAATTTCAAATGCTCAAAAATGTGAAAACAGCCATTGGGGATTATGATCGAAGGAGCATTATTTCTTGTAGATGGATCTTGGATTTTATGTAGCAATCCTGTTTTTATTTTCAGGATGTCTCATGAGCCAGCTAGTCGTAATAATAGCGTAGAAGCAGAATTGTCCATTCTGGAGCAGATGTGCGTGGACCCGTCTAAGGCTGCTGCTCTTGATTCCAGTGTTACCAGCAGTTGTGTGACTGCGTTAAATGGGATCACTCATGGCGACGTCCTGTCCAAGCCTAGTCCCTCTGCTGTGTCGCCTCGCCTGTACAGTTGCCCAACAAATAGTAACACTGAGATCATGATAACGGAAAAGGCGCCACAGATGCCTTCAACATTCCCTCAGTCCTCGCCCCCTGCACCCCTAACAGAGTCTCCCTACAATGAACTGTCGCTTCCGTTGGGTTGTCGTCGATTCGCTGCCTGTCTGAGACGCTTTAAGCTGGCCGTGCCTCGACTGTCGGAAACGGTTGTTTCCCAGTGCTTTGCCGAAGGCAGAGTAATTCGTGAGGTGAAGTCCAAGTCAGTCAAAACTCCCAAAGTCAGCCTGAAGCCAGGTGGTCCGAAGGAGAAGAAGAAGATATCGACTTCGACGGGAGATGGATCAGAACCTCCGAAGAAGAAACGCAAGAAACCGAAGGAGGAGCGACAGCGGTTGCGCAGTCCCTCCCTGTCCAGTCTTGATTCCACAACTACCACGACGAAATCCTCCTCTACTACTGCACTGAGCGGGAAGACGTCCAAAAAGTTGGTAGACTTTCTATTATCGAACACAAGTTCGGATGACAGCGATGCGGGTACTTCTCATAAGAAGAGTCAGTCGTCCTCTGGGGCTGCCGTCTCCTCTGCCACTCCAGTACCATTGGCGGAGCGGTTGGCCCAGATACAGAAGGACTCCATGAAATCCTCCAAGCCGAAAAAGGACAAGGAAAAGAAAAAGAAGAAGGACAAACATCGTGATAAGTCTAGTGAGCATTCCAGTAAGCATAAAAAGTTGTCGAAGCAGAGTTCTGGTGACAGTGAGCAACCGAGGACTTCCACGGAGGTGTCGAAGCAGCCGGCTGAGCCTATTTTGCCGGATATTGTTGCTCCGCTCCGGATTGAGAAAATCAATGAAAACAAACTCTTGCTGAAATTTGTTCGAAACGACGACGAGAAGAAGCAGGAGAAGAAAGCCATCAAGAAGGAGGAGAAGCGAAAATCTGAAGAGAAGATGAAACATAAGCTTTTGAAGCCGAAGAAGCCGCTTCAGCCATCTCCACCAGTTCCAACCGAGAGCAGAAGTGCGAGTCCTGCCATCGTGGAGCATCGCCCCAGAGTGACAGACAAAATAATTGGGCCAAAGTCGTTTCTGGAGGCGGCCAATGTCCACCATGTGCCCAAGGATAAGACAGGTGTGGCAGTGTTTCAGTGCGTTCAATCTCTCCTCTGCAAGGTAGCGGAATCGCTTGATGAGAAAACTGAAAAGAAATGGTGGCTCACCGGTGAAGAGGATGCCGGTATCAGTTCTGGCGAAGAAGAGGAGCCGGCTGAGCCAGATCCAGTTCCGGAGGAGGACCCTGTTCCCGAGATCACTCACGATTTGGTCATTCGTTTGCCTACGCTGACGGATTCCCAGCTGTATCGCTACTCGTCAGCTCATCGACGTTTAGCGAAGCAGAGAGAATTCGAGAAACGTCTGCAGATGCTGGAAGAAGAAGAGCAGATGCGAAAACGTCGTCAGGAATCTGAGGAGCCGGAAAAATCTGAAAAGCCCCTTAAAAGTTCCCTAAAACGTCAACAGTCTGAAAGTAAGCAGGCCCTGGGAAAGGCCTATGACGATCTTAGACTGGATAAGCGATCACCCGAAGCTGTTGCCATCATAACCCCGGAAGAATCTGTGCCGCTGGAACCGCCACGCCTATTAGACAGTAAGGATAAACAGCTAAAGGGTCCGGACGGAAAGAGCATTTCGTCGAAACTGGTCCCACTGCCTTTCTTGGGTGCCGATGCTCAGCGAAAGGAAGAGCGTGCAAAAGCGAAACTGAAATCACGCAGTCTGGAAAAGCACGGGTATACTTTCACTGCTTACAAGAAACCGGAGCAGCCTGTCGAGAAGAAGTCCGCCATGAAATCTAAAATGGACGCCGAGCAAACGCTACGTGACATCTTCAGCGGAACCTACAGTCGAGTGAAACCGGTCGCCCCCTACGTTTCCGGGCCAGTCATTCCAACTACCACAGCCGACAGTCGTCGTCCAGCCACGACCATGTTTTCTGTGATGAATCAGTTTAATCGTCGCTCCACGGCTGCGGTTCATTCTGAGTTTATGCGAAGTCCCTTGGAACGGGACACCTCTCGTTCTACTGAGCCGCGTACCAGTGGCTTTAAGGCGCCCATTTTCCCCAAGGTTAAGTATCCCAAGCTAAAGGAAGAGGAAGAAGAGCCGGCGTCTGCTGCAAACACTGCCAGTTTCCTGGATAGTCCTGGACCGGAACCGGGCTCCGCTTCTCCAGGCAGCCCCACTCCTGCATCTGCAGTCGAGTCCAATGGCAAACCATCCGCTCCGGCCAAAGAGAACAATCCAGACCGTCCTCCAACACCTCCCTGGATTAAGCAGATTGTGAGTCAGGTCCAGTCTGTCTATGAGCGTAAGAAGAGCGGAACTGTAGATCAGCCGCCGTCGGCCAATAGATCTGAGTCAACCGGTCGTCCGATTCCCTCGTTGGTGGACGCCAGAGGCAGTCGGGATGGTCGATATCGATCCAAACTACCGGATCCTAAAAGTTTTGGCAAACTGTTGAACTGGGGCGGCACGGAGGCCTCATCGCTTTCAAGCGGAGCGAAACCTACTTTGTCAACCTTTGTCGATCCGACGGCTGTAGCTGAGAAGAAGGAGCCGAAGCCTCTCTTTAGTCGGTCTGATGTTTCTGAGGATGTTAAGCCGAGAGAGTTGACGGCTCCTGTTTCCGATGCTGGAACGGGTCGTGCTATTCCTACGACCGATTCTGGATCATCTGCGCATTCGCATCGTCATGCACAGGATCCTAAGCAGCCATCAGTGCATGCAGAAGGTCAGCCACAATCCCATAGCGTGGATGTCAAGTTAAGTCCCAAACCCTTGCTTGAGATCGAGCTTCAGCAGCCACCGGGCCCACCTACCACCGCTCGTAATCCAGTTGCCAGAGTTGAGCCATGGCAAAATGGTCCTCCTGTTCATGGTGACAATTTCTCTGGTGGCAATAACTTTCCTGAAGGAGCCTCTTCTCCATCTCACGGTTACCCTCCGCCTCCCCCTCCTCCCAAGAAGCCCAAAGTTTGGCGTGAAAATGACATTGAAGTAGCTCAGGACTATGTCTGTTACGATCCGGTCCCTGAACCGCCACATCCACCATCACTGTCAAATTATCAAGGACCCGGCGGGCCCTTCCCAAGCAACACTTCTTCTTATCAGGGACCTGAGCCCTTCCCAGCCAATCCCCCTTCTTCAGGTCCACACTATGGCTACTCTGACCATCCCCCTCCTCCAACCCTACCGTTCGGCGTAGGATCGTCCGGTGTAGGACCGTCCGGCGGTGGCCGACCTGACTTTGGACCGGGTCCTTCCCCCCTGAATCCTGTACCCAATATGGGACAGTTTGGATCCTTTAATCAGCCACAATTTTCCAATGTTCATCAAGGACAACTGTTTAACAACATCATTCAGATGGCCAATCGGATGGCCTGTGAGCAGCAGCAAGAACGATTCGGTCGTGTTCAACCGTCGAATCGTGGAGCACCGCTGCTACCTCAACCCCTTGGCTTCCCGGGCCCATCTTCCTCGTCCTTTGAAGAATCTCGCAACCCTAATCCTCCGTTTCCAAATCCGGTCTTTGACGGACTTACTGGGGAGCAGAAATCGGCCGTTGCCACTGCCCTGGATGCCGTGATGTCCCTGGATCAGCTTACAGAGGATGAGGCTACTCATCTTCTGGCCAACATTGCCGCAGCCATGGGCGCCTCTCCCGGAGACGGGGGTCCGTCGGAGGCCCGACCACCTGTTCTGCCGGCTGCCCAGCCAACTCCTCAGATTACCATGAGTGTGGATCGACTGCAGGCCATCTTCAGGGACCTGTTGACGGATTCCGCGTCCATTCTGCAGCGAGACTTTGAGAAGCGGAACAAAGTCATTGATCTGCTGCCGCTGCTGAACGAGCTGGAGCAGATGTCCCAGGCTACCGGTGCGCCGCCCGATGTGGACATCATAAAACCGATCTTGGAGTTTGCCACCCAGCTTTTGGAAGAGTCCTGTTAGTCGTGATTTTTGTGTACTGTTCTGTTCCATAGTTTTTTTATGTTACTTACGTACCTAATCGTTTGTTATGCAATAGTGATGGGGTTTGTTGTGCAAAACGTTCCGCATGCTGTGTTATTTCAATTAATTCAAGCATTTCTTTTCACGTCATTCTCTTCTCTGGGGTTTTTAGGCAAAAATAAGTGGGGAGGGGAAAGAGTGGGGGGGAGGGGGGAATAAAATGAGCCAAAAATGCCAAAAATACAGCATGAAAACCCTGTTTTCTACATATATATACTGCTATAACTAAGCTTAAAAGTGCTCAAAAGTTAAGTTTTGGCACCAAAATAGACGATTTTTGAAAAACATTTCCGGCAAAGCCGGAAACATTTTGAAAATTTTGACCAAAAATCCTAACAATTTGGCTATTGCTGGGCACCTTAGGGTGAGTGGGGGGGGGAACGAGTGGGGCGGATCCAAAAAGTGGGGGCGCCCGTCACCCCCCCCCCCCCAGTAAAAAACCCCAGTCATTCTCTGCAAGATTGTTACCACGAAAAAATGGAAACCTTTCCGGAAACCTTGCAAATTTTGCACTGAAATATTGCGAAGAAGGTTACGTACATTTTAGAAGAATTTGCCACGTTCGAATTTTTTCAATGCTTGAACTGTAACCTTCACGATGTGTAGGTTGCGTTAACGTCACAATATATATCTGATGTATTATAAGCAATGCTTTTTTGCTCGTTTTTCTCATTTTCCCTGATTAAGAGTTATTTAATAATTTAAGAATTAATTCAAGAATTTATTTCTTCACAGGAGGCACGCAAATCTTATCGTTTCTATAATCCACTCTCTACTGCACTATAGTGTTGTGGTGTATGTAATTAAATAGCAAAATTTTGGAGTTTCTGTTAATTTCAGAGTGAAATAATTGTGCTTACTTTCAACTTTTACAGTAAATTCTGGAAAATAATAGCGCGATTTTTGGTGTATATACATGAAAAATGTTCGCATCCAAATTTCTTGACTCGGACTTTTGGAGTGGACAAGAAGCCCTCCCCCCAAAAATCCCAAGAATAACCCCTGAATTTATCTGAAAATTTGGTAATGAAATTAAAATGGTTTTAGTATTAAGTAGTATATATGTAGCAGTGACAGGTTTTAGTATTGTAATTACATACGTATTAGTTTTGTTGGACCAGCATATGTAGTTACGTAACTTTCCCTAAATTGTGTTTTAATTCGCGAATTAAAAGTTTATTAAATTTTGATAATTTGTCTATAGTTCCGGATTTATATAATTATTTAGTCTTGCTGGTAGTCGTGTTTTCAGTGTGTGTGTGTGTCAAGCGTTTTTAAAAATTGATTAAATGTATAAGCCGAATGGTTTGTTTTTTCTTTGTCAGCTTTGTGATTTTCTACCTTATATATATACACCGTTACTTTTATGTTCAATATTTTAACGGTCACTAATATTAAAACCATGTAGTCCGTTCAGAAAAATATGGAGAAGACAGATATACGCTTTGCAGGTTGTCCGTACTTATATATTTCTAAAACGTGGTCATTACTTTGTGTTCAGATTAACTTCAGTGTATCTGGCGGTTTCCATTCTAAAAGCCTACAGTTTTTTGAATGTTGTCTTCGTGATAAAAAGAAAACAAATCATAAATAGACTAATACTGCCATAGTTTACACAAATTCAGAATCAGAACCTGTAATAACAAACATCCGTGGTTATCATCTGTCATATGTCTGGCAATCGCTAAACACGAAATTTATGACTGATGTCGACTGATTCCCACATGTATTTTTGTGCTTTGTCTACTACATTTAGGATTTAAGTGGGGAAATTTCCCACTTGTGTGTTTTTTGAGTTTTGTTTGTGTAATTTCATTGCTTTGTTGTGTTTATATGACCATTTCCGTATAATCGAAAATTCGATAGAACGGGATTTTAATTAACGTATTACATGTGATGTCCAGTTTGGGTTATTCGTGTCTACTGCTGTTCTTCCTAAACACTTTTGATTATGATAGAATTAAGTTTAGCTTAAATCACGCTGATATAATAAGCTGTAACAAATCGTGGACGTGAATAACATTTAAATAGACTATTTATAGGGGGGCG
>JASAND010026179.1:0-34389 GCA_030248195.1 Trissonchulus latispiculum | reverse complement strand
AAAATAATCGTCATGGTATACAGAAGTCACCTGTAGTCTACAATATCGTCTGCTGAAAAAATTAATTCCTGTAATCACTAGTGGAACCTTACTCTTTTTTTCGGCAAAAAACCAACCCTATTAAGTTGTACTATAAATACCCCTATTAACCTATGGGTGCTTCACTCCCATTCGAGAGCCCCCTAGCACTCTAAATGGACGTAGCTGACTGCATGCTTCATTACAATCTGAAAAGACTTAATAAAGTTTAGGTTAAGAAATCAAAAAGGAGAAACGCCGAGAATGGAACAGCCAAATGTTAAATAAATCCTATCCGTATGCAATGGGAAGGCATCTCGCTCAACACGAAAACGCTATACGACAGAATGGAGGATCTCACAACGGTGTCGTCAAGTCTTCATTTAATATCACCAGTGACAACAAAACTAATTTTTCCATTGACTAACAAATAAAATGCCATACACATCCGAAAGTATAATATATGTACGAAAGTTTACCCACTGCAAGATCTTAGTTAACAGCTTAAAAAACAACATACATTATATGCAGCAGAACTGAAAATGAAACCAATTTGGAAAACATTTTACGACATTCTAAAGATTATTTCTGCAGTGTTTGTATTCAAATTTGCACTGTAAATAACACTGCGGGATCTTTCCCACAACCCTGCTCAGGTTTAATTTAACGACAAACTGAGCATCTGGGCTTTATAACGGGTAAGGACTTCGCAGGGTATTCAAAAAGTAAGGGAACCAAGCCTTCAATTATATTATTTTAATTCTGCAATCAGGGCCGTATTCTCAAATACAGATAGGCCCTATCTATAACTAGGAATAGGCCTATCTCTACTTACAGATAGCCTATCTTTACAGATACCCCTATCCCTAGCTACAGATAGCCCTATCTGTAACTAAAATACCCCTATCTATAACTAGGAATAGGCCTGTTTCTAGTTACAGACACCCCCTATCTCCAGTTATAAGCAGCCCTAGTCTTATTCTAAAAACCTTGTAACCCTATCTATAGATAGGCCTAGTCCTAGTTATAGATAGGGGAAAATGCTGACTTGCAATTTGCGAGTCAGCTTTTTGACAACTATTTTAAATATTTAAAATGGTTAAGTTTTAGCAACTTTTTCATGATCAGGTTGGTTGGAAATCGCCTAAAAGCTATTCATTATAACCATGCAATTTGACTGAAGACAGAGTTTCCTATTTATTAAATTTCTTTGTTTAACTAGTATTCTCAAACCTAATTACAGACAGGTCTATCTGCAACTAGGAATAGGACTATCTGTAGCTAGGACGAGGGCTATCTCTAACTAATAGTAGAGTTTAGCTAACTTTGGTAATGGTGAACATAGCTTACAATTAGCTTCAGATAGCACTAGCTTTATGATTAGCTGTATATAACCCCCCCCCCCCCTAAACCTAGTTGCAGATAGGGCTATCTGTAATTAAGTTTCGAGAATACGGCCCCGGGTTCCGTTGATATTTACTGAGGTTTTCGCCGCGACTACCACATGGCTGCGGTATGCGGTAATGAGGAAAATACCCCCAATTTTATACACTTTTGCTGGAAAACGCAACTTGAGCTTACAATTTCTACTGGCAACAGGGTTGGGAGTCTCGGTCTCGTTCTCGCTCAAAAGCCGAGACTTGACCAGTCTCGGTCTCGGACCGAGACCAAAAATTTTTTGAAAACATCAAATTCCAGCGCAAATTTTAAATTAATATAACGAAAATTAACTGACGAGGTGCGGAAACCGTGTTTATGTGTTAAAGCCCCTAATACTGTTCCTAGCCTCAAAAACTGGAAGAAATTAAATTTAAGCTTGAAATTGCTAGTCTCGGTCTCGCCCAAAAGCCGACTCGGCCAGTCTCGGTCCGGTACCTGAATTCCGGTCTTGCCCTTGGTCTCGGATAAACTTTCGACCCCGCCCAACCCTAACTGGCAAACACAAATTTAGCAGACAGATTTTGCAATTAGTTGTCATGAACGTTTGAAAAAAGACTACCCTTAATATTATATTATTTTGACTTGTATATTAAGAAAACGTGCACCTTTTCTTAATGAGGCATGCTTACTTCCATACACTTGCAACAGGCCCGCACCCAGGGGGGTTCAAGGGGTCTAGACGCCCCCCCCCCCTTTGGGGTGACAAAATAGAAAATTTTTGCCATTTTATAGCAAAAACAGTTATTTTTAAAAAATTTTCGCGCCGATAATTTACTTTTTGCCAGAAATAAACATCCACTGCATGATTTTTGGGCAAAAATGCTATTTGCGTGTGGTATGACGGTCCTAGGTATTTTTCATTTCCAAGAATGCTCTGTAAAAAAATCTACAAAAGTCACGATTAAGAAAAATTTCTCAGCCTCTGTCCCGAAAAATTATTTAATTATTTGTATTCCCCCGAAAGTTTTTTCTGGCTATGCTAATGACCGTGCCCTTCCCTAGCCTGCAACATCATCACAAGCAATACTCTGCAGAATTACAGGGGGGCGCGAGAGCGACCCCCTATAATATGGGTGTAAAAGGCTCTGCGCGACCCTATGAGACTCGTTCGAGCACCGTGCCAGCTCAATACTGAACGAAACTCGGCAAGTTTGGTATGGTTGGAATCTACACGACGAGTACAACAAGTTGCAAAAAAGTTTTGGTCAAAATTTTCAACTTTGAAAATTTTCGCTTCCGGACAAGTTAGGTCCGTTTGTTTTTTTTTTTCTGTGTTAGTCACGCTTGGAAAAGGGCTATTTTGTGCAGAGGTGTTTGAAAGATGTGGACATTTTCAGCCGGAAAGGTTTATATTTTCTGAATGCCGATATGGTCCCATGTGCCCCGCGCTATATGTTTTCGCTGCCCGGCCCGGCATGCCACCTGGCCGGCCGGCCAAATGTGGCCTCACGGCGTTTTTGGCCAGAAAACGGCCATTTTCTGTCAAGCACACAGGGCTCAGGGAACAAGGTAGCGACACGCGGTTTGTTGCGTGAACAGGTACGGAGGGGATACTAGTGCGCACCGCCGATTTTTTGATGAGGTCCTGGACCGTTCTGGCGGCCGGTCCAAAGTTATCCGGTCCAAATGGCCATTTTCGAAAAATTTCTAAGTCCCAACTCCACAGAAAAATAATCAAAAATAGGCCTAAATATGCTGTTTTGGGCCATATAGTGGGACGCATATAAAGGTTATCGGGGTCGCTGAACACGATGAAGAGAAGGTTACAGCACAGTGCGGTGCTGCTATCGTGCTGTACTGATTATGCAGCAACCATAGCACGCTGTCTGTAGACTTACTGTGAACGCAAAACATATGAAACATGGTGAAAATTATGTCTGTAGTAAGGGGGAACCTGTAGCTATGTTAGTTGGTGCACTCTCTTAGCTTCCACCGTGCTGTATGTGCTGTCCCAAACACAGCACCGTCGATAACAAGTTATTCATTCGTCACTGTTATTTGAAATTCGGCATACAGATAGTTTAGGACATGACAAACTGTTATAGATACGTTTCGTATACTTATTACGATGTTACTATGTAGTTGCGCTTCAGTAGAGTGCTGCTAAAGTAGTAGCACGGCCTATAACTAGCTACAGGTAAGTTGCAATCGTCCGAAATTTTGCACACAAGTGCGGCAGAGCATTGCAAATGGCGCCGTATGAGTTTCCTTCACCGACAGTAAAGTTTGCATCTGGTTGCGCTGCAGTAGTAGAGTGCTGCTGAAGTACAGCACGGCCTATAACTAGCTACAGATGAGTTGCAATTGTCCGAAATCTTGCACACAAGTGCGGCAGAGCATTGCAAATCGTGTTTGATGAGTTTCTTTCACTGACAGTAAAGTTTGCATTTGGTTGCGCTGCAGTAGAGTGCTATATGCTAAATACAGTAACTAAAAGTATTGCAGCCATGGGTACTGGATGTTGGATTTCTGTCAAAATAGAGAAAAAGGGAGAACTTGGAACTTTTCAAGCTTCTTTGTTCTGTACTTTCGGTTGATGATTAATGATTGGCGGAATTTTTAAAGTTTCTTTCACACAGCTTTAACATTTTTTGCCTTTTACTGAGAACCTTAAAAATGAAATAGGACAAGAATAAAAATGCTCCGGTGGAGCATGAAAAATGCAATATGGGTGACATTCGGTTGTAAATGGACAGAGGACAGGTTTTAAAACGTTAATATGGGAGGGGCAGGTTGTAAATGCCAGGAGGACTAAGTTAAGAGCATGCACTAATATGGACCAGCTTCGCTGAACAACCCATATTCGCGGTCACTCATGCTCCACTCCACATGACATACGAGTAATATCTACATTCTTCAGCTTTCAAAGCAAGCAGCAGCCGATAGAAACTCTGGACAGTTTTCGCGAATATGGGTTGTTCAGCGAAGCTGGTCCATATTAGTGCGCTTTTAACCTAGTCCTCCTGGCATTTACAACCTGCCCCTCCCATATTAACGTTTTAAAACCTAGTCCTCTGTCCATTTACAACCGAATGTCACCCATACTGCATTTTTCATGCTCCACCGGAGCATTTTTATTCTTGTAAATAAATAATGTAAATGTTAAGTGTCGTGAACGACACAACTAATGAAACACTTAAAACTGGACTTGTCGCGAACAAAATCAGAGGTAGACGCAGAAAAATGCCATAATATGCAGACTGAAATCCTTCACTAAGGTGCGCAGCAGTAGTTATTCAAAAAGTAGCAAACTAAAGGAATAATTAAGTAAAACAAAAAATTAGAAATACTAAAACGGCACAGCGATGACAACAAAAGCTGGATAATATCAGGAGTACACTATAGATAAGAGTGCGACAGCTGGCAAGCTGCCTGTTATCAGCCCAATGTACATGCTCTGCACGCTAACGGCTGACCCCCCCTCAAACGTATACCTAGTGACCCCCTCACAATGTGTATCCAGTACACGTTTCTGTACGCTCCCTCGCCGTATCTTTACGTGTTAAAGCTCGAAAACACAACGCCTGCGTGCGTCCAATTTGTGTCTGCTTCGAGCTTTAGAACGCAAAGATAGCGTTCAAATTTCTTTGAAGTGAGCATGCACGTTTGTGGGGAGGGGGTCAGCCGTTAGCATGCAGAGCATGTACCTAAAGCTGATAACAGAGAGCTTGCCTGCTGTCACAGTCTAATATATTACGTACACTTGATAATATACTCTCTCACTCATTGTGCAGCTTAGCGTCGAGAAATGTGGGTTATCGACAAAAGTACGTAGTGTTCCGAAAAGAACTAAAGGTATGTAACAGAGATTTCAATAATAGAATAAAAACAAGCTGGAACCACCCCACAATCCAAACTAAGTACAAACGTGAACACGAAAAATTTACCTCCGTCTTTGTTGTCACTGGTGATATTAAATGAAGACTTGACGACACCGTTGTGAGATCCTCCATTCTGTCGTATAGCGTTATTGTGTTGAGTGAGATGCCTTCCCATTGCATACGGATAGGATTTATTTAACATTTGGCTGTTCCATTCTCGGCGTTTCTCCTTTTTGATTTCTTCACCTAAACATTAGAAAGTCTTTTCAGATTGTAATGAAGCATGCAGTCAGCTACGTCCATTTAGAGTGCTAGGGGGCTCTCGAATGGGAGTGAAGCACCCATAGGTTAATAGGGGTATTTATAGTACAACTTAATAGGGTTGGTTTTTTGCCGGAAAAAAGAGTAATTTTCCACTAGTGATTACAGGAATTTCAGCTGACGATATTGTAAACTACAGGTGACTTCTGTATACCATGACGATTATTTTTTATACCTTGACAATAATTTTGGGATGACCAGGAAGAAGGAGAAGTATGGAAAAATGGAAAACCCCGGAAAAAGGAATTTTCCTCTCTAATCTTTTTTCCGGGAGAAACTAACTCTACGTTCAAGACACAGGCTTTCTCAAAATTTTCTTGGGCAGCCCCCCCCCCCCTAGATCCGACCTTATGTCAATGTATGGGTGCACCTCACCGTTCCAGCAGAAGTGACTCAGTTTACAAACTTCTAATAAACTTCATAGCTTATCTTACCTTTGGTAATATTATCCGTTGACGAGTTTAACTTTTGTAAATCTAGCATGGACTTTGTCGCTGCTGTGGAGAGCTTCTGTCGTTTTGTGCGTTGAATTGGCGGAAGCACGATGTTCGTAGCTGAAGCAGAAAGTTTTATCGGTGGTCTGTCTTTGTAGTTGTTCGGAAGGTCATCCGTTGCTCCGTCTTGTGCTAATGTTTTGGGATGAATGGTTTGGTCATTTGGGATTTTGATTGATCTGTTTCTCGTTGATAAAGATGGTAAACCACCGGACTCGGGATCCGTTTCAGATTTGTTTTGCTCTTCCTGCATACTTGTTTTCAGTCTGATTAGTCGCCGTTTTCGGATGAAGAAAATCGTCGTGATGGCTCCGAGTATGATAATGATTGCTGTTATCACAATCCCTGCATATACATGATTATTATGAGTTGTTTGTTGGTTTTGCCTCCAAAAATTATTCAAGAGCAAAATGAAAAGTTAACATTTATGTAGCGCCAGTTGAACTAGAAACAGTCAATCTTAGCTTGAACTGCTGAACCAATGGCTCTGCTACTAGCTGGGCTTATTCTAGGGAATTTTTCTTGGGTGGCGAATCATTTTTGGGGGCGAAAATTTTACTAAAAACATGCTAAAAATTGCGCTATTTTTATAGTCATCCCCAAAAATAAACGGATTTAGTGCTTAAATATGCAAAAATGGACTAAATACCTCCTGCGAAGCCGAAAACTTGGCCTGAGCCATTTTTTCCAGGGAAAAAGTTGGTACCAAAAGGGGCAAGGGCACCCACGTTTCTTTGGGTTGAAGGGTGTTTATGGGGGTCCCCGCCCCCGTACCCCCCGTACCCGTAGAATAAGCCCAGACTAGCACGTGCCGGCTGTTGTTTTCGGTCCGTACGGGCCAGCTCTAAAATTTTGCTCTACCCTGCCAGGCAAAAATTTTGGCCCGGACTGCAAACTATCAAGTCGTCCCGGCTCGGCTCTCCCAAAGCAAATTTCCATCATCACAGAAACGCTAAATTATATTACAGAATGTTAAGATTTTCTTTAAAATAACCAGAATAAGTACATTTTAGCTAATTTGGTGCTTTCACATAAATTTCTTGAGTCGATCGGGCCCGCTCCGGCTCGCAGTTAATAATTTTTTCGCCCCGGCCGGCTAGGCGCTAACCAATAAATGTCCGCCCGTTCCGATGAGTCGAAATGCTCATCTTTAAATAATACTTATCTATACTTGTTAACGTGTGCCTTTTTATTTACAGTTATTTCTACATTTTATTTCCAAAATAACATTAGTTTTTGTTCAAAATACGCCGGTAACAGATAACAAAGCAACCAGTTTTCTCTCTTTCCTCGTTAGTTTTTGTCGTTATAGCGATGAAAGCAAATAGATACTGACTTGTTTGGACGATTTGTGAGGTTTGTGAAGTGTTTTTCTAAGAAAAAGTGTGCGCAAACCCAGTAAACATACAAAAACTATGCTCTCCATAAATTATGGCCAAAGAAAACGCCAGCGTAGATACAACATCTGCGTACCTGCAATGAGGATGGCTTCCGTATTTTGACAGTTTTTGTAGGAAAAAAGAATGCACTGCGCAGGTGGGTTTACTGGTATTGTTGTTGTCCTGTCGGTCGGTTGATTCCCACACACAAATTGCTTACACTTTGGTCCACGTAAACACTGGTGAATACAGTTTTGGCACACGTAGTCGACTTCCTGTGTCGTTGTATTATAGAATACCTCTGGTTCAGGGCAAACCACCTGTTTTAGAAATTTGTCCAGGGCTTTGTCCAATTGATCCTCGTAGTCAGGAGTTGTTGTCAGTGGTGGAGTTGACATAGCATTCTGCAAACTTTTCTGAGGGAGCAAAGTCTGATCTCTTGGACTGGCAGTTTGTGGAGAATCTTTTAATTTGTTGAATCTGTCGTTACCCCAAAGGATAGTTCCAGTTGTATTGTGATCCGTTGTATTCTGAGCAGTTGACTCCATATTAGTGGTTGATTTCAAGGAAACGGTTAGAATTGTCGTTTTCACGTTGATAGAGGACTGGGTAACGAGAATCCACTTTGTGGATCCTAGCTACTGTGGTCGACCCTACAACAAGTGCAATGTAGGTAAAAGCATGTAGTATGTACTGTGGTGCGCTCTCATGCTCGAAGGTGGGTTTTGGAGTTGTAACCAGTCCGAGGTAGCGAACTTTTCTAACCGGTCTTTTCTGGTTTTTGAAACGACATCATACAAAATCATGAAACGCCTGAATTTTTTCTGATCTGTTCCTATTATTCGGTTTTAATATGTCCAGTTTTACATTATCCGATTTCTAGTTTGCACACAAGACCTGTTAGGCACACAGGGAGTTTCTTCATTTTGGCTTTAGACAGGAATAGTGTTACTTCACTTTTCCATTGCCTCCTGGGCATTTCTATCATAGTACAAAAGTGAAACAGGAGACTGTGTAGGCATCTGCCCTGAGGAGCTGGCCCCTCCTCCACAGTTGCAGCTATCGTCAGAGGTAGCACTCCTGGCTCAAGTGGCCTGTAATCGGGGATGAGCACCGACGCCCTGTATATTCTCGCATGAGGATAGGAGTTACTCCGGGGGTCCTTTACCTTACCTAACAAAAGTGAAAAACTACTTTAGTGAAAAGTTTACCCAATCTTGTGCCGTGCCGGCCGAGTGGTTAAGGCGTTCGACTTTGGATCCGATAGTCCGAGGTTCGAATCCCCGCCACAAGGCTTTCACAAATCCCCTTGAGCAAGGGACTAAGCACATATCGGTTCGCCGTGGGCTCTAGCCAACCCAGCTATC
Organism: Trissonchulus latispiculum; assembly: GCA_030248195.1. Taxonomy (NCBI): domain Eukaryota; kingdom Metazoa; phylum Nematoda; class Enoplea; order Enoplida; family Ironidae; genus Trissonchulus; species Trissonchulus latispiculum. The sequence goes on along the minus strand of JASAND010026179.1, from coordinate 25,549 downwards.
CATCCTTAGTTGGTCGGTAAATGGGTACCACTTATGTGGGAAGGTAACAGGAGACCGTGTAGGGCGTCTGCCTTGAGGAGCTGGCCCCTCCTCCACGGTTGTACTCATCATTCGAGGTGACTCTCCTGGCTCAAGGGCTGTGTATCCGGGGATGAGCACCGCCACCCTAGACCCTGACAAGGGTAGGAGAATTCTCCGGGGGTTACCTTTACCTTACCCAATCTTTGTTATCCTGTGTTATCTAGTCATTGAATTTCTCGTTACATACCTATATTGCCTTACTTCCCCTCCCAAGTTAGACCAACCGCTTCCGCGCGCTATGCTTGTGTTCTAAAGAGCGAGTAAGCTTCCCCCGTTTTTACCAGATATATATTGATTTGCGGGAGGGGAGGAGTTTGCCGTTATAGAACAGAACATAGATTTTTCTCAGATAACAGAGAGCTTGCTTAACGACGTATAGCCATGGGGGAAAACCCACATTTTCGGATTTTGGCTGGAACTTTTTTTATTATACGGACTAGATGAGAACTTTATATACCATCGTACTTGGCGTACTTAGATCTATCTTTTAAGCCCATTTGCACTTCTCTAGGTTGTACCGTTAGGCCGATATAATGCAAAAAGTAGAGGGGGAAAACCCAATGGGGGGAAAACCCAAATGGGGTGAAAAAACCCACCCCTCACAGGTCTCAAAAATTGTCGTAGCGTTTTGGTGTAAAATTCAACTTTTTTAGCTAGTATAAACCAAAAACCCGATCTAGGTACCTTTTTTGAGATTTCATGTGCCATTGAAAATGCAGCATCAAACGGTCAGGTTTCATAAAGTTTAACACATAAACATAGGGCAATTTTTGAAATATGCTAAAAACGATGTAGTTTGAGATAAAACTTATTAGTCTATCGTGTAGTGAATGGTTTTTTACGTTCATTTGGCTGTTAAAATCCACAATTGGACCTGTCCTGGGTCCTCCAGTGCCGAAATGGCACTTTCAGGGTTTTTGGCCCCTAGCTAGCCAGGGAAGTAAAATTATCCAAATCTGACACCATAGGATGATGCAGCGTCCTCGATAGTACCGTGCTATAGTGTCGAATTGTTTCCCTGTCTGGTTGTTAAAAAATTTTTCAAAAAAATTAGGTGGGTTTCCCCCCCAAAGTGGGTTTTTTCTCCCGCCACATTTGGCAATGTGCCAGACCAACGGTACATCGGATCGATCTAATTTTGTCTGTGTGAAAAGAGGAAGCCTTGCCATCATTGCAGATATCTGCAAAACGTTTCTAGCCCAACCCAGTCAAAAGTTACATCGGTCCAAATTTTTACAAAATTTTAGCGTGGTTGGACCAAAAAGTAGGTGTCATTTTCAAAATGTCATAAAATGAGCAGGAGTGAACCAAATGACTTGATCTTGCATACGTAGGTAAGAAACAGTCGCGCTTTCTGCTGCTGTTTTGGAGCCCATAGCTCCAGCCCTTGGTCCAGGAGGCGGGTGGGTTTTTCCCCCCCAAAAGGGGGTGAGTTTTTCCCCCATGGCGATATATAAATATTATGATGATGCTAAAGTGATCAATGCCAGTTGCCGTCTTCAATCTTAACAAGAAATGCACATAAATCACAAGTGTTAGCACTGGCTCACTCAAACCGGGCTCTGCAATCTCGAGTTATCGTTATCATGAGGGCAGACGTACAATATGCTGTTGACTCTGAGGAAAACTGAAATTAATTTTTTTTTATTTTCATGCTTTCTTATTAGGAGGAATGAGGACTGCATTTCATTGTGTTGGTAGCTATGACAACTAACATTCGTACAAACCATGTTGTTTGAGCAAAATACTTGAATCTGTTGAGAACATATAGAGAATGCTGAGCGGCGTGATATTGAATAATTCTTTCTCTTTCCCTGCTAATTGATAGTGCCTGAAGGAGACCGAGTATACATTACCATATTTCTGTATGCTGTACGTACTGTTATAGATGTTAGCGCAGGGTATTAAAGCAAAGACAAGCGGAGATATTTCTTTTTTTTTTTTTCAACAACATTCCACCCCCCCCTCCCCTATCCTTCTCCTACAAACAAACAAAAATCTACTTATTTCTACTTCTTCACTAAAACATCTCGCCCCCTTACTACTACTTTTCTCCACCACATAGCGCGTCACGCAACTACCTAGAATAGGGAAATTTTGGGGTAGTGCTAATTTTTGGAAATAGTTTTTTTTAATATCTCAGGGAGGAGTGGACCGATCGGGCTCAAACTCGCTGTGTGAAGAGCCTGTGGGCAGGGGTACATGCTGTGAAAATTTCAGCCGAATCGGTCGAGCCAATCTCGAGATATGAAAAATAGCCCCTTTCCCAGCTCGTGTTTTCTCTCCTCATTTTTTTCCCCCCACCCTAGGGCTCGGAGGGCTTCGACCCCCTAGGAACTTTTGGTCCTTTTTTGTATAGAATCCCCCCCATTTAAGGGGAAATCAGTTTTGGAGGGTGTAGGACCCCCCTATAGGTCTGTGCAGTCTTGGGATTTTGCGATTTTTGGCCCCCCTGAAAAAAACTAAGTCCGAAAATTTTTGGTCGATCGCACAGAGAGCTAGGCTCCAAGCCAGGAACTCATATTGGATATATAGCATTACCCCGAGGGGAACTACGGTAGGAAGCGAGATGGTGCTGCTCGATGGTCTGTGGCGCCCTGGCCAGGGGTCAATAGTTAACGTGTAAAAGGGGGGGTCTGGGCCTACGGAGTAGGCAGCCCTATACATAAGAGCTGCTGGGCTGAGGTTTCGTATTCGAATAGGAACCCCTATATGGTGAATCTAAATGGCCCATTAGTTTTGCTCTATCACCTATCCGTGGGGCTGGGGGGCACCCTGATGGAGGTGGGCCCTACCGTGTCGCAGGTCCAACTTTAACCTCTTGCATAGAAAGATCCGCTGCAGGTACAGCTTTCATATGGCGGGTGTGGGGTGGGCTGCGGGGGCACTACCACGTGGGCTATAGTAGGTACCGGCCAGACCCCTGTGGCGCCCTGGCCAGGGGTCCGGACCGTGGACCAGGCCCAAAATGGCCAAAAATCGATTTTTCCAAAAGTGGCCAAGTTTGGTATCAAATGAAAGCCCTTGGTGAGGCGAACATTTTTTATCATTGGAGGACCCCTCCAAAGTGGCCCCAGTGGCCTGTGGCGCCCTGACCAGGGTCCGGACCGGTCCAAAATGGTCAAAAATCGATTTTTCCAAAAGTGGCCATGTTTGGTATCAAATGAAAGCCCTTGGTGAGGCGAACATTTTTTGTCATTGGAGGACCCCTCCACAGTGGCCCCAGCGGCCTGTGGCGCCCTGACCAGGGTCCGGACCGGTCCAAAATGGTCAAAAATCGATTTTTCCAAAAGTGGCCATGTTTGGTATCAAATGAAAGCCCTTGGTGAGGCGAACATTTTTTCTCATTGGAGGACCCCTCCAAAGTGGTCCCAGCGGCCTGTGGCGCCCTGACCAGGGTCCAAAAGGGTCAAAAATCGATGTTTCCAAAAGTGGTCATGTTTTGTATCAAGTGAAAGCCCGTTGTGAGGCGAACATTTTTTGTCATTGGAGGACCCCTCCAAAGTGGCCCCAGCGGCCTGTGGCGCCCCTGACCAGGGTCCGGACTGGTCAAAAATCGATTTTTTAAAAAATTTCTAACTTTGGTATCAAATGAAAGCCCTTTTTGAGGCGAACATTTTTTCTTATTGGAGGACCCCTCCAAAGTGGTCCCAGCGGCCTGTGGCGCCCTGACCAGGGTCCAAAAGGGTCAAAAATCGATTTTTCCAAAAGTGGCCATGTTTGGTATCAAATGAAAGCCCGTTGTGAGGCGAACATTTTTCTCATTGGAGGACCCCTCCAAAGTGGCCCCAGTGGCCTGTGGCGCCCTGACCAGGGTCCGGACCGGTCCAAAATGGTCAAAAATCGATTTTTCCAAAAGTGGCCATGTTTGGTATCAAATGAAAGCCCTTGGTGAGGCGAACATTTTTTGTCATTGGAGGACCCCTCCACAGTGGCCCCAGCGGCCTGTGGCGCCCTGACCAGGGTCCGGACCGGTCCAAAATGGTCAAAAATCGATTTTTCCAAAAGTGGCCATGTTTGGTATCAAATGAAAGCCCTTGGTGAGGCGAACATTTTTTCTCATTGGAGGACCCCTCCAAAGTGGTCCCAGCGGCCTGTGGCGCCCTGACCAGGGTCCAAAAGGGTCAAAAATCGATGTTTCCAAAAGTGGTCATGTTTTGTATCAAGTGAAAGCCCGTTGTGAGGCGAACATTTTTTGTCATTGGAGGACCCCTCCAAAGTGGCCCCAGCGGCCTGTGGCGCCCCTGACCAGGGTCCGGACTGGTCAAAAATCGATTTTTTAAAAAATTTCTAACTTTGGTATCAAATGAAAGCCCTTTTTGAGGCGAACATTTTTTCTTATTGGAGGACCCCTCCAAAGTGGTCCCAGCGGCCTGTGGCGCCCTGACCAGGGTCCAAAAGGGTCAAAAATCGATTTTTCCAAAAGTGGCCATGTTTGGTATCAAATGAAAGCCCGTTGTGAGGCGAACATTTTTCTCATTGGAGGACCCCTCCAAAGTGGCCCCAGTGGCCTGTGGCGCCCTGACCAGGGTCCGGACCGGTCCAAAATGGTCAAAAATCGATTTTTCCAAAAGTGGCCATGTTTGGTATCAAATGAAAGCCCTTGGTGAGGCGAACATTTTTTGTCATTGGAGGACCCCTCCACAGTGGCCCCAGCGGCCTGTGGCGCCATGACCAGGGTCCGGACCGGTCCAAAATGGTCAAAAATCGATTTTTCCAAAAGTGGCCATGTTTGGTATCAAATGAAAGCCCTTGGTGAGGCGAACATTTTTTCTCATTGGAGGACCCCTCCAAAGTGGTCCCAGCGGCCTGTGGCGCCCTGACCAGGGTCCAAAAGGGTCAAAAATCGATGTTTCCAAAAGTGGTCATGTTTTGTATCAAGTGAAAGCCCGTTGTGAGGCGAACATTTTTTGTCATTGGAGGACCCCTCCAAAGTGGCCCCAGCGGCCTGTGGCGCCCCTGACCAGGGTCCGGACTGGTCAAAAATCGATTTTTTAAAAAATTTCTAACTTTGGTATCAAATGAAAGCCCTTTTTGAGGCGAACATTTTTTCTTATTGGAGGACCCCTCCAAAGTGGTCCCAGCGGCCTGTGGCGCCCTGACCAGGGTCCAAAAGGGTCAAAAATCGATTTTTCCAAAAGTGGCCATGTTTGGTATCAAATGAAAGCCCGTTGTGAGGCGAACATTTTTCTCATTGGAGGACCCCTCCAAAGTGGCCCCAGCGGCCTGTGGCGCCCTGACAAGGGTCCGGACTGGTCAAAAATCGATTTTTCCAAAAGTGGCCATGTTTTGTATCAAATGAAAGCCCTTGGTGAGGCGGACATTTTTTCTCATTGGAGGACCCCTCCAAAGTGGTCCCAGCGGCCTGTGGCGCCCTGCATAGAGTCCGGACCGGTCCAAAATCGATTGTTTTAAAAAATTTCCAACTTTGGTATCAAATGAAAGCCCTTGGTGAGGCGAACATTTTTTCTCATTGGAGGACCCCTCCAAAGTGGTCCCAGCGGCCTGTGGCGCCCTGCATAGAGTCCGGACCGGTCCAAAATCGATTGTTTTAAAAATTTCCAACTTTGGTATCAAATGAAAGCCCTTGGTGAGGCGAACATTTTTTCTCATTGGAGGACCCCTCCAAAGTGGTCCCAGCGGCCTGTGACGCCCTGCATAGGGTCCGGCCCGGTTCAAAATCGGTTTTTTAAAAATTTTCTAAGTTTGGTATCAGGCAAAAGTGGCTCAAATTCGCATAAAACAGCCTGCTATTTAAATCTCTGTGTCCCCGCGCGGCGCCGCTACCCCCCCCCCCTTCCGCACATCATCAGCCATTCAGAAAATTGCGTTAAACATTCATTTGCGTTCACAAATTCGCATATAAGAGCCTGCTATTTAAATATCTGTGCCCTCACGCGGCGCCGCTACCCCCCCCCCCTTCCGCACAGCATCAGCCATTCAGCAAATTGCGTTAAACACTCATTTGCGTTCACAAATTCCCATATAAGAGCCTGCAATTTAAATCTCTGTGTCCCCGCGCGGCGGCCAAATATCGGCGGCCATTCGGAAAATTGCGTAAAATACACGCTTTTGCGGGCTCAAATCTGCATAAACAGTGCTAATAAACAAGTCTACTATTTATGTAAATTTATATCTTATGTATTTCACGCTGCGCCGCTACCCGCCCCCCCACCTACATCGACAACCGCTCAGCAAATTGCGTTAAACAAACATTAGCGTTCTCAAATTCGCATGAAAGAGCCTGCAAGTTAGGTTTCTACGTCCCCACGCGGCGCCGCAACCTCCCCCCCCCGCACATCTTCAGTCATTCAGAAAATTGCGTTGAACACTCGCGTTTTAATTGTTCAATTTTGCATAATATATTTGTACTAATACAAGAGGCTGCTTATATTTTGATTTCTATCCTACCTCACGCGGCGCCGCTTTCCCCCACTCCCTTACACATATATATCTCCTAAGTGACAGGCCTTTCTTTAATTATTGCTCTACAGCGGAAAAATGCAAGAAACTAGTATCAAAAATGCCCTAGACGGGCATGGGTTCCGGGTAGAATAGGGAAAGAAGGCTGAAGCGGAAAAATGCCAATAGATTCGTGGAGATTGATGTCTAGCCAGCGCCTAAAATGATTGAAACCAGCGTCTGGGGCAGAATAGGGAATCTAGCCAGCGCTTAAAATGATTGAAACTAGCTTTTGGTGCAGAATAGGGAATCTAGTCAGCGCCTAAAATGATTGAAACCAGCGTCTGGGGTAGAATAGGCGCCTCTCTCCATCCACCCTATTCGCGTGAACTCGAAGAATTCTCGTGGAATGAACTCAGCAAATAAGTACTTGACATTTGCGTGTATGTACGTGTGTGTGTGTGTGTGGTGTGTGTTAGTGTGCATCAGCAGTTCCTCGTGGAGTATGAAAAATCAGTTTGCTTTAAGTGAAGGGATGATGCGTTATCACAAACAATGCCAGGAATCAACAGTGCTTTCACACATTTGTGTACAGCAGAAGTTATGAAATACGCATTATGCTAATCCTCAGTATGTACTGAAGATGTGAGCAATTTAGGTTGAACAAAATTTATCATTTTGCAATCTACTAACATACATGTGTACTACGCTGTCGTGGTGGAGAATTGTGTACAGCACACACACATATATATATATATATATATATATATATATATATATATATATATATATATATATATATATATATATATATATATTATGTTTAAGCGCAAGGACGCGGTTAACTGATTCTGTTTGGATAACGACTGTTCAATATCCATTGCATTCAGTCCGCCGAAGACCACATTGCGTTGCACCGTCACATTGTTTAGTACAGCTCTTTGTTCGGAGTGACCTATGTGGTCTTGAATATTGATTATTTTATCATCTCGGCTGATAATTTATCTCGTAAGCCATCTCATACCAATGTACATATTATTATACTCACGCCATTGTGATTGAGTATCTGAGCACTTCACGCGAATAGGGTGGATGGAGAGAGGCGCCTATTCTACCCCAGACGCTGGTTTCAATCATTTTAGGCGCTGACTAGATTCCCTATTCTGCACCAAAAGCTAGTTTCAATCATTTTAAGCGCTGGCTAGATTCCCTATTCTGCCCCAGACGCTGGTTTCAATCATTTTAGGCGCTGGCTAGACATCAATCTCCACGAATCTATTGGCATTTTTCCGCTTCAGCCTTCTTTCCCTATTCTACCCGGAACCCATGCCCGTCTAGGGCATTTTTGATACTAGTATAGGAAATCGGGGTCGCTGAAAACGATGAGCATATCGCCGAAACCGACGGATGTGACCCTGTTGTTGTTGTTGTTGTTGTTGCTTCCGGCCACCTGACGATCGTCAATCGGCCCGGACCGCCTCCCGCGGAGGCAGGAGTCGGCCGCAGCCCCAAAGATAGGCAATCACCGCTCTGGGGTTTTCCCAAAGGACTTCCAGGGAGGGGTTAGTACCAAGGTGGAGAAGCCGGGGAAGGTCCCCCTGCGGGCACTCTAAGATTGCGTGTCTCAGAGAGTCCTCCGTGCCCGGGCAGTGGGAACAGAAGGGGTCATTTCTTGCACCTATCCTGTGCAAGAACCAATTTAGCAGAGGGGAAAACCCTCCGACCCGCAATTGGGATAGGATGGAGCGCTCGGCACGGCCCAGGCCAAGCTCCCTGGAGGGAGTGGACCTGGGGATGGCGGGAAGACCAATTCTGTCTGAGAGGAGACTGGCCTCCCAGGACGCTGAGAGTTCCCTTGAAAGGTGGGATTTTGCAGCACGAAAGTCTATGGGGACAGTAGTTTGGTCGAGAGTGGTTCCAATGTTCGCCAGATAGTCAGCTTTGTCGTTACCCGGAGAATGTGACCCTCGGGCAGGGTTTTTTTTTTGGTTGCGGACAAGTGTGCATTTTTTTTTGCATTTTTAAAAAATAGTGTGCATTTTGGAAAAAATGTGTGCATTTTTAAAAAATTGCTTATTTTGAACTATAACGTACATTTTTGGCCGTAATTTTGTGTTCTACGCATTTTTGACTTCAACTGGAATCCCACGCTTTAGTTGATGTTTTGATGACGATTTTAAATCTTAACTGGTTAGCACACGTATATATACTGATATTTAGGCAAATGCAGAACTATACAAACTAACGTATATAGGTGTCGGGTTTTGACATCTGCAATGTTGTGAACCTATTAAGCGCAAAATTTTGAATAACATAAAATCAACATAGGATTGTCAATTTGCTGCCAAATTTACTTATATAATTCAAGAATTTCTTCAAAGTAACGATAAAATCCGAGCTGAAATTACGTATATATTGGTGAAATTCAGCCCTGTTCTGCGGGTAACCATTGGTATATATATCTAACGTATATATATAATGCAGAAATTAGATTGAAAGTCGACGCCGGGGAGGTCTGATGGCGGAGTTCCCCAGAAGTTGGGAATTTTTTGGAATTTTGAACACGAAAGAAATTTTTATGAACAATTTCTTACCATTTTAACAGATTAACAAACGGCAATAAGAGAGCTAGCATTGCACACGTCGAACCGTTGTAGAGGAAGAAAATGTAAAGAAATGCTTTGAGAAAAATAGGCTTAATCCAGCTTTTTATTTTTGACGATGAAGGAACGCACACTAGCATAAATATATACTTAACAATCTAAAGCAGAAATATTTCAATAATTAGTGGCTTTAGTGAGGAAGAATAAAACAAGAAAGGTTGTTGCGACGTTGCCATGACCGAAAAATAGTACGTATGAAAAGCGGGGGTCTGGGGCGGCAGCCCCCATAAAAGCTAGAGCTTTTTTAAAATTTAAAGCACTTTGGAAATTTTTTAGAGCATTTTGTGGTTAGCGGAAGCAAAATTTGACTGTGCATTTATGTGTGCATTTTTAAATTCGAGTGTGCATTTTGGAAAAAAAGTGTGCATATGCACAGTAAAATGCACAAAAAAAAAACCCTGCCCTCGGGCTGCACGGCGCCCGTGGTTCCTCGCCCAGGGTCAAAGTTGGGAAAAGTACCCAAAAACAGCTATTTTCGGCCATTTGGTGGTGCCCATATATAGGAAATCGGGGTCGCTGAAAACGATGAGCATATCGCCGAAACCGACGGATGTGACCCTCGGGCTGCATGGCGCCCGTGGTTCCTCGCCCAGGGTCAAAGTTGGGAAAAGTCCCCAAAAACAGCTATTTTCGGCCATTTAGTGGTGCCCATATATAGGAAATCGGGGTCGCTGAAAACGATGAGCATATCGCCGAAACCGACGGATGTGACCCTCGGGCTGCATGGCGCCCGTGGTTCCTCGCCCAGGGTCAAAGTTGGGAAAAGTCCCCAAAAACAGCTATTTGCGCCCATTTGGTGGTGCCCATATATAGGAAATCGGGGTCGCTGAAAACGATGAGCATATCGCCGAAACCGACGGATGTGACCCTCGGGCTGCATGGCGCCCGTGGTTCCTCGCCCAGGGTCAAAGTTGGGAAAAGTACCCAAAAACAGCTATTTTCGGCCATTTGGTGGTGCCCATATATAGGAAATCGGGGTCGCTGAAAACGAGGAGCATATCGCCGAAATCGACGGATGTGACCCTCGGGCTGCATGGCGCCCGTGGTTCCTCGCCCAGGGTCAAAGTTGGGAAAAGTCCCCAAAAACAGCTATTTTCGGCCATTTAGTGGTGCCCATATATAGGAAATCGGGGTCGCTGAAAACGATGAGCATATCGCCGAAACCGACGGACGTGACCCTCGGGCTGCATGGCGCCCGTGGTTCCTCGCCCAGGGTCAAAGTTGGGAAAACTCCCCAAAAACAGCTATTTTCTGCCATTTGGTGGTGCCCATATATAGTAACTCGAGGTCGCTGAAAACAATGAGCTTACTGCCTATACCGTCCGAAGTGACCACTGGTCAGCATGGCTCCCGTGGTTCCTCGACCGGGGTCAAAGTTGGGAAAACTCGCTATAAACAGCGGTTTTCGGCGTTTTGGTTGGGGGCATATATAGTAAATCGACTACGCTCGATTCAATGAGCATATTGCAGAAACCGATGGAAGTGACCAGTGGTCACTACGGCCTATGGGGCCTATTGACCACTGGTCAAATGGTCTAAAACAGCGTTTTTTGGCGTTTGGTCGGGGGCATTTATAGTAAGTCGACTAAGTTCGTTTCAATGGGCATATTGCCGAAACCTTGGAAGTGACCAGTGGTCACTACGGCCTAGGGGACCTATTGACCACTGGTCAAACGGCCTAAACCAGCGTTTTTGGCGTTTTGGTCGGGGGCATTTATAGTAAATCGAGTTAGCTCGTTTCAATGGGCATATTGCCGAAACCGATGGAAGTGACCAGTGGTCACTACGGCCTAGGGGACCTATTGACCACTGGTCAAATGGTCTAAAACAGCGTTTTTCGGCGTTTTGGTCGTGGGCATTTATAGTATATAAATCGACTACGCTCGTTTCAATGGGCATATCGCCGAAACCAACGGATGTGACCCTCGGACTGCATGGCGCCCGTGATTCCTCGCCCAGGGTCAAAGTTGGGAAAAGTCCCCAAAAACAGCGGTGGGTGGGTCCTGTGTGGGTCAAAATGAGATCGAATATGCTGCCACGTACTCTACAACAATACCAAAAATGGAAGAAGACAAGTAGGAAAAATGCTCCTTGTAGTCGCATGTAAAATGCAATATGAGCTAAGGGCAGCATTTAAATACGCAAAAGACAAGAATTAAAATACTTAATATGAGCCAGCATCTAAATGGGTAGAAGACAAGATTCAGAATGCTTAATATGAGCCAGCATTTAAATGTGTAAAAGACAAGATTTAAATGCTTAATATGAGCAGCTCGCTTTGACTTAATATGAGGGCTCATATTGACGCCACATTTACAGCCACTTAAATGACTCCTTCAAAGCCCGTTATACGTATATATATTTTCGCCAATGTGACATGCGTCAAATTCCTATTTATTTGTCAAGTTGTCTAACCACAAGATAACTCTTAAGCAATTTAATTAAAACAAACGCTTTTATTTCGAAAACGTATTACATGTCAGCTTATTTCTGTACTTACAGTCCAGCTCATCTCTTTCAGAAGTCAGTTATAGCAAGCTGCCAGCTGAAATCGCACTAGTATGAAAGCTAAACTATATATATGTTACGTACAAAACCCGAAATTATACATTTCGCGAATTGAATGGCTGTTTTATTCAAAAACCGAAATGCATAGGCATTCTTATTCAAAACGCGAAAAGAATAACTGAAGCCATTCAATTCCCGAAATGAATAGCTTTTCCATTCAAAACGCGAAATGAATAGCCAGTGGCTATTCAAAACCCGAATTTCTAAGTCAGATTTTATTATAGACTATCAAACTAGTAACTAATGTTTATCGGATTGTTGCTCCAAGTTTTCATTTCTGGACACTAAAAATCTTAAATTTTGTTGCAAAATGATCCTAAACTTGTGCATTACTAATATTAGAACGACGTAACTAATCGTATCTATCATTGATTAGTAACTAAGCATATGTAAGTCACTAGCCACTCATGCTTTTGAAAACTAACTTCCTCACATAATGACATCGGAGGAAGCGTTCAATTCCAAACTGAAAAAGTGGATCGAAGTTGATGACACTGACCCCCATTGGTATTTGGTTCTCTCGGACGACCGATATGCTTCCATTATCGCCCGATTAAAGGATCTGACATCCAACAAAACGATAAAGAAAACAGCAAAGGACTATCGATTACTTAAGCGATACGACATCCTAACTGAAGTGACTACTGGTCTTGAATGTTTAATTCGAAAACGAATTGGGCAGGACGGATCAGAAAGCATAACTTACTACGTCAAGGCTAGCGAGGTTTATCATAAAATCCATGAAGCTCACAACCGCTTACAACATGCCGGGATCAGGGTTGGGCGAGACCGAGATTTCACCGAGACCGAGACCGAGAACGAGACCGAGACCAGGGTACCGAGACCGAGACCGAGACTGGCCAAGTCTCGGCTTTTGGGTGAATGAATGAATTGAATTAAAGGGCTTATGAACCAAACTTTAGAAGCTAGAAATCCTTACATTTCCAAGCACTCCTAACTAATTTACTAGTTTGATATAGTTTTAATAAAATCTGACTTACAAATTCGGGTTTTGAATAGCCACTGGTTATTCATTTCGCGTTTTGAATGAAAAAGCTATTCATTTCGGGAATTGAATGCCTTCAGTTATTCATATCGCGTTTTGAATAAGAATGCCTATGCATTTCGGGTTTTGAATAAAACAGCCATTCAATTCGCGAAATGTATAATTTCGGGTTTTGTACGTAACATATATAACGTAATATAACAAGCGCTATAATATGCGGGGCTAGAGCTAAAATGTCATTACGATTACATGCTGTGTAGTGTGCTGAATAAGGATCTGACAGTTCCTGCAGTTGTCTTTATAGCGACTAATAGAGGCGTTTAGGTCAGGAGATGTGTATATACATTTTAGTCGACATTTCTTGACCCTCACTGAGTACCATGAGGTTTACTTACAAGCTTGAAGGCGCCAATATGAGCCCGAGAAAGCGAGCTGCTCATATTAAGCATTTAAATCTTGTCTTTTACACATTTAAATGCTGGCTCATATTAAGCATTCTGAATCTTGTCTTCTACCCATTTAGATGCTGGCTCATATTAAGTATTTTAATTCTTGTCTTTTGCGTATTTAAATGCTGCCCTTAGCTCATATTGCATTTTACATGCGACTGCAAGGAGCATTTTTCCTACTTGTATATAAAATAATAGAAAACAAGAACAAAAAGTGCTCCTTCGTCGCATGTAAAATACATATGAGTCTTCGTAGGCAGGTTGTACAAAAGCAAAAACTAGCCTGTAAAATACATATGAGTTCCGTAGGGAGGTTGTAAATTAAGGAAAACAAGTTGCAACCGCTTAACATATGAGCCTGTCCTACAACGAGGCTCATATTGGCGTCACAGTGCATTCCACATTAAAGCCTCATTAAAGAACCTCAGCTTCATCCTGATTACGCAAAAATGAATAGACGTTGTGGCCCAGAAGAAATGGACTGAAGTGAACTACGACTGCTCAAGCTGAACTGTACATGCAACCTGATGTTTCCTGAAACACTATGGCACACCTCTAATGCATTCTCGAAACACTTTCACATTATACACACGCAGAATGCGTTCCCACTTGGCTGTGAGTCAGAGCGCCTCATGGCGTACCGTATTGAGCATATTATGCACACTATAATGACTGATCAACATTATATGAAGGATAATTTGTAATGAAAAGCTTTATGCAGTATGTATTTATATAAAAGTAAAATATATATATATATATATACAAGAATAAAAATGCTCCGGTGGAGCATGAAAAATGCAATATGGGTGCCATTCGGTTGTAAATGGACAGAGGACTAGGTTTTAAAACGTTAATATGGGAGGGGCAGGTTGTAAATGCCTGGAGGACTAGGTTAAAAGCGCACTAATATGGACCAGCTTCGCTGAACAACCCATATTCGCGAAAACTGTCCAGAGTTTCTATCGGCTGCTGCTTGCTATATATTGCTATTGGCAGTTCTTCGGAAAATTGTACGATTTGTCAGCATGGCCTGCAAGTATATGTGGTCGTGCTCCTTATTATACAACTTAATAATACACGTACATAATGTCAACTGCTTTTCGCATCAACTTAATACAAGATTCTGCGCTTTGAACACCTTTCTATCAGAACTGCATTGTTTATTTGGAATAAGCTTTAATATTTCAAAATCGTCCCGCTTGCTTTGAAAGCTGAAGAATGTAGATATTACTCGTATGTCATGTGGAGTGGAGCATGAGTTACCGCGAATATGGGTTGTTCAGCGAAGCTGGTCCATATTAGTGCGCTTTTAACCTAGTCCTCCAGGCATTTACAACCTGCCCCTCCCATATTAACGTTTTAAAACCTAGTCCTCTGTCCATTTACAACCGAATGGCACCCATATTGCATTTTTCATGCTCCACCGGAGCATTTTTATTCTTGTCCTATTTCATTTTTAAGGTTCTCAGTAAAAAGCAAAAACGTTAAAGCTGTGTGAAAGAAACTTTAAAAATTCCGCCAATCATTAATCGTCAACCGAAAGTACAGAACAAAGAAGCTTGAAAAGTTCCAAGTTCTTCCTTTTCTCTATTTTGACAGAAATCCAACATCCAGTACCCATGGCTGCAATAGTTTTAGTTACTGTATTTAGCATACGTATAGCACTCTACTGCAGCGCAACCAATTGCAAACTTTACTGTCAGTGACGGAAACTCATAAAACACGATTTGCAATGCTCTGCCGCACTTGTGTGCAAGATTTCGGACAATTGCAACTCATCTGTAGCTAGTTATAGGTCGTGCTGTACTTCAGCAGCACTCTACTGCAGCGCAACCAGATGCAAACTTTACTGTCGGTGAGGGAAACTCAAACGGCATGATTTGCAATGCTCTGCCGCACTTGTGTGCAAGATTTCGGACGATTGCAACTTACCTGTAGCTAGTTATAGGCCGTGCTATACTTCAGCAGCACTCTACTGCAGCGCAACCACATAGTAACATCGTAATAAGTATACGAAACGTATCTATAATAGTTTGTCATGTCCTTAACTATCTGTATGCCGAATTTCAAATACCAGTGACGAATGAATAACTTGTTATCGACGGTGCTGTGTTCGGGATAGCACATACAGCACGGTGGAAGCTAGAGAGTGCACCAACTAACATAGCTACAGTTCCCCCTTACTACAGACATAATTTTCACCAAGTTTCATATGTTTAGCCGTTTACAGTAAGTCTACAGACAGCGTGCTATGGTTGCTGCATAATAGTACAGCACGATAGCAGCACCGCACAGAGCTGCGACTATGCTCATCGTGTTCAGCGACCCCGATAACCCTTATATGCGTCCCACTATATGGCCCAAAACAGCATACGTATTTAGGCCTATTTTTGACTATTTTCTGTGGAGTTGGGACTTAGAAATTTTCCGAAAATGGCCATTTGGACCGACTTCCTTTGGGCCGGCCGCCTGAACGGTCCAGGACCTAAATCAAAAATCGGCCAACGTTACGCACTAGTATCCCCTCCGTACTTGTTCATGCAACAAACCGCGTCTCTCTAACTTGTTCCCTGAGCCCTGTGGGCGTGACACAAAATGACCGTTTTTTGGCCAAAAACGCCGTCAGGCCACTTTTGGCCGGCCGGCCAGGTGGCATGCCGGGCCGGGCAGCGAAAAAATATAGCGCGGGGCACATGGGACCATATCGGCACTCAGAAAATATAAACCTTTCCGGCTGAAAATGCCCACATCTTTCAAACACCTCTGCACAAAATAGCCCTTTTCCAAGCGTGACTAACACAGAAAAAAAAACAAACGGACCTAACTTGTCCGGAAGTGAAAATTTTCAAAGTTGAAAATTTTGACCAAAACTTTTGTGCAACTTGTTGTACTCGTCGTGTAGGTTCCAAAAATACCAAACTTGCCGAGTTTCGTTCAGTATTGAGCTGGCACGGTGCTCGAACGAGTCTCATAGGGCCGCGCAGAGCCTTTTACACCCATATTATAGGGGGTCGCTCTCGCGCCCCCCTATAATATCTGCAAATTATTCGTATTATGACATACGCCAATATGAGCCTCGTCTTCTTCTTCTCTCCGGGCACCAATGGTCTTCCCATTATATCAGGCGGCCTCCGTAGAAGCCGCACTCCCTCAGAAAGTTTGCCACCCTGACAGGGTCAGCGGCAAGCATCCCAGTACTGGCCCCAATACCCAAGGTTTGCAGACGGATTTGGGTAAGAGCAGGGCATTTCTCCAATAGGTGTTGTAGGGTTTCTTCCTCTTCTTCGCACCGAGGACAAAGAGGGCCCCGGTTGTCCAGATTGAAGCGATGTCTATAGGAAGCCAGATAGGGGCAGTGGCCGTGGGAGCGGAGCTGAGCTAAAGTTCTGCGCTCCAGACGGCTCAGGCCAATTTCTTCTTCTCGCCTCGCCCCTAGTGATAGTTCAAAGTTTCCGCGCTGGCTAACTGAATGCTTCCACGTATCAGTCGTCGTTTTGACAATGACCGCCTTCGCCGTTTTAAAGTCTATAGGGACATTGTCTTGGGTCAGGCCGGATCCAGTTTTGGCAAGTTGATCGACCTGTTCATTTCTGTCCAGGCTACAGTGGCTTGGCACCCACTGGAACCGGACAGTTTTCCCGGAGAAACTAGGCGACTGGAGAAGATTCCAAATTTCCAAGCCAGTCAGGTCCTTCTGATTACGGGGACCAGTTGCTAGTCTGTCAACGGCCGACCTGGAGTCAGTGCAGACACGGATCGAGTTCATCCGACGACAGTCCTCCGAATTGGCTACCCAGGCAAGAGCAGACATAATAGCCTTCATCTCAGCAGAATAGCTGGAACAGAAAGATCCCGTGGCCAGAGCAGGCGTTTCCGTTCGGTTTTCAGCAACAAAATCCAGGAGCACCCCAGCTCCACCGTTTCGGTTTCCGCCAACGGCAGACCCGTCAGTCCAGATTATAAGATCAGCAGCTGGGAGCGTTTCCAGGGTCTCCAGGGCCACAGACAGTTTCCGCTGTGCACTATCAGTTTTGCGAACAGTCCTGGCAAGATTGCTGTGGAATTCGGCACAGACCGCCTGCTGCGTCCATGGTGGAGGAGCCGGAGGTGGGAGTGGCTCTCTCGGGACCGTGTCTAGGCCAGCAGCCTCGACAGTCTCCAGGGCGCAGGTACGCCATCCTGTGAGGGATTTGAGGCGCTGTCTGACTTGGCTGGTAGCAACTTCCCGAGTTGGGTTGTCCGGGGCTGTACGTAGAGATTTCTCGTAGGTGATTGCAGCAAGCTGATTTTTCCTGATAGCTGTGGGTTGCAGATTTCCTTCCAGCAAGAGGCAGTCAGTAGGTGTTGTCTTTGTGCATCCGGTGATGATTCTAGCAGCTTCGTTTTCAATGGTGGACAGCCTTTTCAGATTGGATTTGGTCGCATATGGAAGCCAAGCTCCGCCGCAGTATTCCAGAGCTGATCTAATGAAGCCCAGATATAGGGTCCGGAGGGTTTCTCGCTGACACCCCCAGGTGGTACCGCTGAGAACTCGCAGGGTGTTGATCCTTTTTTTCAGCCTTGTCATAAGACTGCGGACATGGGCGGTGAAGCTGAGAGTTCTGTCAAAAGTGATTCCAAGGAAAACTGGTGTTGGATTGAAAGGCAAATCCTGGCCACCAAGACTGAGTCTTGGTATATATCTGGCTTCACTAGGATCCTTTGAGAAGAAGGCGACCTCGCATTTGGATACATTGATATCCATCTTCCATTTGACTGCCCAGTTCTGAAGGCGGTCTACGGCATCTTGTAAACGGGCCGCCGCTAGGTCAGCTGAGCTGTCGCTTGTCCAAAGAGCGAGATCATCAGCGAATAGAGAGACTCTGACTCCCTGCGGTAGATCAGCCGTTATGTCGTTTATGAATAGGAGGAAGAGCAGTGGCGAGAGTACGCCACCCTGCGGAACTCCAGCCTTCTAGATCTGCCAGTGATTCCATTGATCATGACGGAGGCTCTTCTGTCCAATAGGAATTCCCTGATCCAACGGAGGACGCACCCAGGAACCTGCAGTTGTTTCATTTTCCATAGGAGTGCAGGGATCCAGACTCGGTCAAAGGCCCGGCTGAAATCAATAAGACTTAGTACCGTCCGCTTGCCAGGCTTGGCTTGGAGATCGTCTGCAACAGTTTGGGCAATATGAGCCTCGTTGTAGGACAGGCTCATATGTTAAGCGGTTGCAACTTGTTTTCCTTAATTTACAACCTCCCTACGGAACTCATATGTATTTTACAGGCTAGTTTTTGCTTTTGTACAACCTGCCTACGAAGACTCATATGTATTTTACATGCGACGAAGGAGCACTTTTTGTTCTTGTGTATATAAATACATACTGCATAAAGTTTTTCATTACAAATTATCCTTCACATAGCTTGTTGATCAGTCATTATAGTGCGCATATGCTCAATACGGTACGCCATGAGGCGCTCTGACTCACAGCCAAGTGGGAACGCATTCGCATCAGTGTATAATGTGAAAGAGTTTCGAGAATGCATTAGAGGTGTGCCATAGTGTTTCAGGAAACATCAGGTTGCATGTACAGTTCAGCTTGAGCAGTCGTAGTTCACTTCAGTCCATTTCTTCTGGGCCACAACGTCTATTCATTTTTCCGTAGTGTGGATGAAGCTGAGGTTCTTTAATTAATTAATGAGGCTTTAATGTGGAATGCACTGTGACGCCAATATGAGCCTCGTTCTAGGACAGGCTCATATGTTAAGCGGTTGCAACTTGTTTTCAAGACAAGACAAGACAAGACAAGTAATTTACTTGAAGGAGAAAGTAACATAATTCAAAACAATAAAATGTTTATTAGTACAGAGTCACAATTTTAATATAAACTTACAGTTAACCCATTTATACTGACATTTGTTAGTATAAAGACAAAAAACATATACGAATATATATACTTCAAGTAGGACAGGAAAAGACCAGCACTGGTCATCTAAGTCCCCGCCCTTTAAGAAAATGTCTCAGGTTCAAATTTTCAAGTTGGTTCCGAAAAATACTTACTGTGGTTGCATTTACAGCCTCTTCTGGCAATGAGTTCCAAAGATTCACTACTCTCCAAGTGAAATAATTTTGCGTTACAACCAAATTTGGTCTATGCAAAGCTTTCAATCTTAGCCTATGCCCTCTTGTACCCCCATCAGGACAGTACTGAAAATAGTCAGAAAACTCCATATCAATATCATTTTTCACAATTTTGTAGCACAAGATTGCATCATTAACCAATCTTCGATATTCTAAACTAGCTAGCCCTAAGGCCTCCAAACGATCTACATATGAAAGATTGTACATTCCCTTAATCGTTTCCTTAATTTACAACCTCCCTACGGAACTCATATGTATTTTACAGGCTAGTTTTTGCTTATGTACAACCTGCCTACGAAGACTCATATGTATTTTACACGCGACGAAGGAGCACTTTTTGTTCTTGTTTTCTATTATTTTATATATGTATGCTCCTGAAGGTATGTATAGATATCTTTCAACAGTAGTAAGCAAGCCAACCACAGCACTCCACAACCACTTTGAGCATGCAGTTCTATGACAAATGTTGCTCAGCTCGCTCAGGGCTTTCATTTGGTACCAAATTTGACCACGTTTGAAAAATTCATTTTTGACCGAAAATCGCCTAAGTCCCCACCCTACCCCGCCGCAGCACTCTACAGCCACTTTGAGCATGCAGTTCTATGACAAAAAGTTGCTCAGCTCGCTTAGCGCTTTCATTTGATACCAAATTTGACCACTTTCAAAAAACTTCATTTTTGACCGAAAATCGCCAAGTCCCCACCCCACCCCACCACAGCACTCTACAGCCACTTTGAGCATGCAGTTCTATGACAAAAGTTACTCAGCTCGCTTCGGGCTTTCATTTGGTACCAAATTTGACCACTTTTAAAAACTTCATTTTTGACAGAAAATCGCCCAAGTCCCCACCCCACCCCACCCCGCCACAGCACTCCACAGCCACTTTGAGCATGCAGTTCTATGACAAAAGTTGCTCAGCTCGCTTAGGGCTTTCATTTGGTACCAAATTTGACCACTTTTGAAAAATTTCATTTTTGACCGAAAATCGCCCAAGTCCCCACCCTACCCCGCCGCAGCACTCTACAGCCACTTTGAGCATGCAGTTCTATGACAAAAAGTTGCTCAGCTCGCTTAGCGCTTTCATTTGATACCAAATTTGACCACTTTCAAAAAACTTCATTTTTGACCGAAAATCGCCTAAGTCCCCACCCCACCCCACCACAGCACTCTACAGCCATTTTGAGCATGCAGTTCTATGACAAAAAGTTGCTCAGCTCGCTTCGGGCTTTCATTTGGTACCAAATTTGACCACTTTTAAAAACTTCATTTTTGACAGAAAATCGCCCAAGTCCCCACCCCACCCCGCCACAGCACTCCACAGCCACTTTGAGCATGCAGTTCTATGACAAAAGTTGCTCAGCTCGCTTAGGGCTTTCATTTGGTACCAAATTTGACCACTTTTGAAAAATTTCATTTTTGACCGAAAATCGCCTAAGTCCCCACCCCACCCCACCACAGCACTCTACAGCCACTTTGAGCATGCAGTTCTATGACAAAAAGTTGCTCAGCTCGCTTAGCGCTTTCATTTGATACCAAATTTGACCACTTTCAAAAAACTTCATTTTTGACCGAAAATCGCCAAGTCCCCACCCCACCCCACCACAGCACTCTACAGCCACTTTGAGCATGCAGTTCTATGACAAAAGTTACTCAGCTCGCTTCGGGCTTTCATTTGGTACCAAATTTGACCACTTTTGAAAAATTTCATTTTTGACCGAAAATCGCCCAAGTCCCCACCCTACCCCACCCCGCCACAGCACTCCACAGCCACTTTGAGCATGCAGTTCTATGACAAAAGTTGCTCAGCTCGCTTAGGGCTTTCATTTGGTACCAAATTTGACCACTTTTGAAAAATTTCATTTTTGACCGAAAATCGCCCAAGTCCCCACCCTATCCCGCCGCAGCACTCTACAGCCACTTTGAGCATGCAGTTCTATGACAAAAAGTTGCTCAGCTCGCTTAGCGCTTTCATTTGGTACCAAATTTGACCACTTTCAAAAAACTTCATTTTTGACCGAAAATCGCCTAAGTCCCCACCCCACCCCACCACAGCACTCTACAGCCACTTTGAGCATGCAGTTCTATGACAAAAGTTACTCAGCTCGCTTCGGGCTTTCATTTGGTACCAAATTTGACCACTTTTAAAAACTTCATTTTTGACAGAAAATCGCCCAAGTCCCCACCCCACCCCGCCACAGCACTCCACAGCCACTTTGAGCATGCAGTTCTATGACAAAAGTTGCTCAGCTCGCTTAGGGCTTTCATTTGGTACCAAATTTGACCACTTTTGAAAAATTTCATTTTTGACCGAAAATCGCCTAAGTCCCCACCCCACCCCACCACAGCACTCTACAGCCACTTTGAGCATGCAGTTCTATGACAAAAGTTGCTCAGCTCGCTTAGGGCTTTCATTTGGTACCAAATTTGACCACTTTTGAAAAATTGCACCAGAAAACCCCTATAGACAAAGTTTGGAGAGGCTAAGTAAAGCCTACTATGGACCTCCGGGAAGCGGTTACAGACCTGACCCCTCAGACGGTCAAGTGGAACCAGCCCAGCAACTTGGGTTACTCGGGCAGCAAAACTGATAGCGGGAATCGATTCTCCGTCCCAAAAAACCTTTGTATGCAAAATTTGAGCCACCCATGTAGCAAAATAAGCGAAAAAAATTAAGTTCAAAGTTCGACCCAAAATCCACCAACTTTGGCCGGCCAGTACCGAAAAATTACGCACAGAGACGGAAAATCATATAGCATTTGAACTACCCCGATATGTGTACTGTTTAACCATATAGTCAGTATTACCCCATATTACATATTACAAGAATATATATGGGTTTCATAGGCAAAAATTTTTCTATCTGTAGTTATTCAAGCTACAAAACATCCTTATGAGACATCAAAAGCGAGAAACCGGAAAAAAAGAAAAAACACAATTTTCGTAAGCGATTTTTGGCGCAACTTTTTAACGGAAAGTGGTACGGGGATGAAACTTGGCAAATATACTAAACTCGACACGTATATACAATTTTTTGCGCACATAATCTGCGCACCTTCTGCGCAGCCTTGTTTTACACGGTCATTCGACCATTTTCACTCATATTATAGGGGTCGCTACCGCGACCCCTATGATACGCCAAAAATACCATTTTGGCTCATTTTTGCAAAAAAGTCTCCCCCCCCCCGGGCCCCCCACCGGTAAGCCCCCCTCCGGGAAAAACTCCCTAAAAATACCCTGTATATATATCATAGGGGTCGCTGCAGCGACCCCTATAATATGTGTGAAAAGTGGCTGGAGACAGTGTAAAATAAGCTGCGCAGAAGCTGCGCAAAATCCTGCGCCGATCTGATCTTGCGCAGATTTCATGCGCATATTGTAGAGCACATCGAGTTTAGTAATCTGTGAAGTTTCAGCCCCGTAACACTTACCGTTAAAAAGTTGCGCCCTGGACCGGTTATGGCGGCGATGTTTTTTTCCGGTTTCTCCTATTTGATGGTTAGGATGGGACTTAGGCGATTTTGGGTCTAAAATAAAATTTTTCAAAAGTGGTCAAATTTGTGTCAAATGAAAGTCCTAAACGAACGGAACAACTTTTGTCATGGAGCCACCCACCCAAACTTGCTGTGCCAAATGACGTCACGTGCCTATGAAACTTTTGTCTTTACTTCTTCAACCGAAATGTAAAGGATAGACACAGCCAACACACACATATTATTCTCTTTCGTGCGGAGCATTTTTGTTACTTGTATACACTAGCGTAGCCAGAAAAAAATTTCGGGGGGGGGAATGCAAAATTTTTTCGGGGGTCTGGGGGGCGGGGCCCCCCAAAAGCGGAGAAATTTTTCTATTTCGTGACCTCCGTGGAATTTTTCCAGAGTATTGGTAGAAATTACAATAATTTTTAAGGCGCAGTGCGTTTTCATGCACCAAAATGATGCAGAAGGTGGTCGAAGTACACCAAATAGTATATAATTGGTACTCGTTTTCAAGCGCAAAACACGTATTATATATATCGGTACAATACACTTATTTCGCGAAAATTTTTGTTGAAAAATAGGCGTGTTACACATAGCAGGAAAAAATTCCTGGGGGGCAACACAATTTCGGGGGGATTTCCCCATGCGCCTGCTTGTATATATACAAAGAATATGAATTTGCATGGGTTGCAAACCCTAGCCACGTCAGCTTATGCCATGTTAGTTCATGTTCGATTGCAACTGAATTATATGATTGCAGGTAACTGAGTACGGTGGTCTGGGTGCCTCTAGGAAAAATTAAAACATTTTTGTAAAATCACCACTGCCCACGAGCAAATTTCAAGAACATTTTTGTAAATAATTTTAGTAATTTACTGTTTCTGTTTTCTTTTGGAAAAAGTGCGCAAGCCTACGCATAAGCCCAAAATTTATTGCTCATTTCAGAAAAAAATTGTGTCATTTCGCACATTTTGAGCAATTAAAAACCAGCTACGCAGAAAATATGCATGGGAAATGTGATCTGGAGCCAAAATCATAAAAAATTTAGGCCCTAAGTTTTCTATCTTTTAGCTTTTAGCCGCCCCCAGACCAGTCTTGTGCAGGAGGGGAAATTCTGGGGGGGTGGGCGAGCCGACGGAAGCCGAAGAATCGGTTTTTTGCCCAAAATCCCGGAAAAATCCAGATTCTGGGGGGGTTAGCTCCAGGTCTGGAGGGGTGAAAACCTCCCCAACCCCCCCCCCCCAAGCACGTGTATGCCCCAGACCTCGCCAGGTATGCGTGTACTTTGCTCGGCCTTCTAATCTGCCAGGTATGCCTTCTAATCTCCTTGCCGCTAGTGGCACGGCAAGTTTTTCACGTTTCCCCCTAAAAATTGTCGCCCCCACCCGAAGAATGACTCGCCCCCCGAGGCCCCCCCAGAAAAATTTCTAGGATAAGCCCAGCGCCCCTGGCCTAAACCCCCTATTTTCTGCGTCTTTGGGTGCGCTCCGCCCCCTCCCTCTCCCAGATGACCATTCATAAAATCAGTTGAATTTTTATCATATTTTAGTCCCCCCTTAATACTTTTCGGTTGTTCAGGGGCACAAGGGCACTGTTTAGGAGGGTTTTCCAATGAAACCCAAACTGCTGCTGTTATTTATTCCCGGTTCGGGAATACTGTGTCAGCGTGTGTGTCTTTTAGCTGCGTGGTTATCCGTACTTCTTGGTGTCTCGTACTATCATAAGAGACGTGTTTGACGATGATTACATGTGTGAATTTTACGATGCTGCCTGTCGTCGGTACCACAACGGGCATTTGGTATTTGCTTAGTTGTCAGCTCTCTGCAACTGACGTGGCAACTGCTGGTATGGTTTTTTTTAATTAAAGTTAGTAAATAAATCTAAAACGCTTACTTTTTCATAGAAATTAACGTTTCTTTTTTAATACTATGACAAATTGCGCTAATTTGGTGCGGGCGGAAGCCCGAGACGTCCTTTTCCTGCTCCGGAAAATAAGTGTTTAAAATAGTGATGGGCACTGGATATCCGGATATCCGGATAATATCCGATTTGAGATAAATATCGGGATATCCGGATATCCGTGTACATTTCGGTCAAAACAATGAAAAATTAGCAAATTTTTGGCAAAAATTTTAAAATATATATTTTCAAAAATTCCTCTGAAAATATTTTTGATACGAAGGTTGAGGCTTGGTTGCATGATAGACATTCACTGCCTGCCGAAAAATTGACAGAAAAATTGAAAATTTAACTACAACATCGAAAAATTTTCTTGAAGTTAAGTTTGGAATAGGCGGATAACCGGATATCCGTTAACGCAAAATAGGCGGATATCCGGATATGAAAAAATATCCGGTGCCCATCACTAGTTTAAAATCAATTGAGAAAATGATTTAGTCTGCTGGGTTGTCTAGTAGGTAAATTGCTGTATTATGTATAGCGGGGCACCATAGCGATCCCCTATGATATGGGTGTAAAAGGCTCAGCGCGGCCCTTAGAGACCCGTTCGAGCATCGTGCCAGCTAAATATATACTCAACGAAACTAGACATATATATTTGGTTTCGTTGGAGTCATCACGACGACCTATAACTAGCTGGATTGAGGTGGATAAAGGTTTTTCTGCTAGAATCGAGGAAGGCGGAGAAATGAAACATATATATATATATATATTCATTGAAGGTTTGCGTACTGTGGGGCGGTTGTTCATTTCATTCCATTTCCATTTCCAAATTGGTACTTTCAAGCTTTTTGTTCTGTGGCTCCGTTGACTATATAT
>JASAND010026178.1:0-14963 GCA_030248195.1 Trissonchulus latispiculum | reverse complement strand
CGCATAAGGGTTCGTAAAGGAAAAACTTTGCGAATCAAGTCAACCCCACCTTCTCGTGGTATGTTCGGATTTCGCTGACGGGGCTCTGGCCGGACTACATTAGCATCTGTTACTAAAACATCTCAGAATATGTGGTGCGATATATCGTTAATTTCAATATTTTGTGCTAATGTAGTCTGTCAAATAGGTAAAAACCTCTTGTCATCTTTCTTATACTTGAAAATGAGAAAATTTCCTTTTCGATAAATTGAGCTGTGTTTCTTTCTAGTTCCATATACAGTCACATTACTATTTTGTTCAATTGTTGTTGCATGAAATTGTGTACATGGGCAAAGTTGTAGACGTCTGGAAAAATCCGTCACCCCAATGGGAAAATGCCGCGGCAACCCATTCTCGCCACTTTGCTAGTTATTATTATTATTATTCATCATCTCGTTACCACCCCCTGTCCCCCCCCTCTAACTTTTGCTAGGGTGGACCGATTGGGCTGAAATTTTCACGGGGGTTAGGGGGTGGGGTGAAGTGTTGACTGAAGCGCGGGGGGCTCCCCCCGTTGCGGTATGCGAAAGTACTCGATACGGTGATGCTGCAAATGGTCAAAATTGAAAGTATCGGAAACCGCCCAATATGGGGCTCATTCGAAAGCTCTAGGTGAGTGGATTAAAAGTTGTAATAGGGCCAAGCCGCCAAAATGTACGAAAATTGAGTTACGGAGCTTCAAAGGGGTCAAAAATGGTCAAACTCTACCAAAATGACCAAAAATCTAAACAACTCTAAATATGGTCAATATGGTACTCTATTGAGAGCTCTCGATACGGACTACACGAATCAGACTATACTGGGTTACAAAGGTGCCTCTTTTGGGAGATATGGCCATCTATAAACGGAAAATGCCGCGGCAACCCATTCTCGCTACTTCGCTAGTTTATTTATTATTCCGGTCAACATTTGTGTCCCCCCCCCCTTTTTCTCGAGATTGGCTGGACCGATCGGGCTGAAATTCTCACCATAGTTGTAGGGTGACCTGAAGTGCTCCCGTTTGTAAGGGCATCCCGATATCTCCCGGATTCCGGGAATGGCGGCTCCCGGAATTTTTAAAAATGGTAAGGGGGGACCAAGGGAAACGTAAAAATTTTTTGTCTCCGATTTCGCTCAAAAGTTGGTCATAGGGTAATTCGACCGCGCTGATTTCGAAACCGAAAACGAATTTTCCGGAAAATTTACGGATTTCGAGATATTCGCCCCGGAAAATATCGGAATTTGAAAATTTTCCCCAAAAGTGGTCGATATGGAGCTCAAATGAAAGAGCTCTTCGAGCTGGACAACTTTCCTTCTTGCAACATTTTCCGGAAATGCGTCTAGCGAAAGTTATAGCCGAAAAACTGAAAATCCGGGAATTCACGAAAACCCGGATTTTGGACTTCAAAATTTTTTGTCTCCGATCTTGCTCAAAAGTTGGTCATAGGGTAATTCGACCACGCTGATTTCGAAACTGGAATCGAAATTTCCGGAAAGTTTACGGATTTCGAGATATTGGACCCGGAAAATTCCGGATTTTGGAAAACTTCTCCGAAAGTGGTCGACATGGTACTCAAATGAAAGAGCTCGTCGAGCTTAACAACTTTCCTTCTTGCGACATTTTCCGGAAATGCGTCCAGCGAAAGTTATGGCCGAAAAACCGAAAATCCGGGAATTCCCGGAAAAACCGAATTTCTAAGAATTGTCACAAAAGTAGACTCTATGGTACTCATTCGAAAGCTCTTAGCGAGTAGGAAAAAAGTTGTAATAGCACCAAAGGCTGAAAATGTACCAAAACTGAGTTTTCGCCCTTTAGATAAGAGGAAAATGGCTGCGACAACCCGTTGATGCCGGTAGGATTTATTGGGTTGCCGCTTTTTACACAAAAAAGGCAACCCTTTCATCTGGGTATGTCCGTTTATTATTATTATTTATTATTATTATTCCCGTGACCACCCCTTGTCCCCCCCCTCTAACTTTTGATTGGGTGGACCGATTGGGCTGAAATTTTCAGTGGAGGTTTGGGGTGGGGTGAAGTGTTGACTGAAGCGCGGACAGTCCGGTATTTCCCGGATTCCGGGAATGGCGGCTCCCGGAATTTTTTAAAACGGTAAGGGGGGACCAAGGGAAACGTAAAAATTTTTTGTCCCCGATTTCGCTTAAAAGTTGGGTATAGGGTAATTCGATAGCGCTGATTTCGAAACTGAAATCGAAATTTCCGGAAAATTTACGGATTTCGAGATATTGGACCCGGAAAATTCCGGATTTTGAAAAATTTTTCCGAAAGTGGTCGATATGGTACTTAAATGAAAGAGCTCGTCGAGCTGAGCAACTTTCCTTCTTGCGACATTTTCTGGAAATGCGCCTACCGAAAGTTACAGCCGAAAAACTGAAAATCCGGGAATTCACGAAAACCCGGATTTTAAAAAAGTTCTTCAAAAGTGGTCAATATGGTACTCAAATGAAAGAGCTCGTCGAGCTGAACAACTTTTCTGCTTGCGGCATTTTCCGGAAATGCGTCTAGCGAAAGTTACAGCCGAAAAACTGAAAATCCGGGAATTCACGAAAACCCGGATTTTGGAAATTTTTTCCGAAAGTGGTCGATATGGTACTCAAATGAAAGAGCTCGTCGAGCTGAACAACTTTTCTGCTTGCGGCATTTTCCGGAAATGCGTCTAGCGAAAGTTACGACCAAAAAACTGTTGCATTCTTCGGAAAAAAACCCGTGTCCCCAAGGGAAAAAGCAGCGGCAACCCATTCTCGCTACTTCGCTAGTTATTATTATTATTATTTATTCATCTCGTTACCACCCCCTGTCCCCCCCCTCTAACTTTTGCTGGGGTGGCCCGATTGGGCTGAAATTTTTCAGGGGTGTTGGGGGTGGGGTGAAGTGTTGACTGAAGCACGGGCAGTCCGATATTTCCCGGATTCCGGGAATGGCGAATCCCGGAATTTTTTAGAATGGTAAGGGGGGACCAAGGGAAACGTAAAAATTTTTTGTCTCCGATTTTGCTCAAAAGTTGGGCATAGGGTAATTCGACCACGCTGATTTCGAAACTGAAATCGAAATTTCCGGAAATTTTACGGATTTTGAGATATTCGACCCGAAAAATTCCGGATTTTGAAAAATTTTTCCGAAAGTGGCCGATATGGTACTCAAATGAAAGAGCTCGCCGAGCTGAACAACTTTCCTTCTTGCGACATTTTCCGGAAATGCGTCTAGCAAAAGTTACAGCCGAAAAACTGATAATCCGGGAATTCACGAAAATCCGGATTTTTAAAAATGTCTTCAAAAGTGGTCGATATAGTACTCAAATGAAAGAGCTGGTCGAGTTGAACAACTTTCCTTCTTGCGGCATTTTCCGGAAATGCGTCTAGCGAAAGTTACAGCCGAAAAACTGAAAATCCGGGAATTCCCGAAAACCCGGATTTTGAAAAATTTTTCCGATTGTGGTCGATATGGTACTCAAATGAAAGAGCTCGTCGAGCTGAACAACTTTTCTGCTTGCGGCAGTTTCCGGGAATGCGTCTGGCGAAAGTTACGACCAAAACACTGTTGCATTCTTCTGACAAAGACCCGTGTCTCTAAGGGAAAATGCCGCGGCAACCCATTCTCGCCACTTTGCTAGTTATTATTAATCTCGTTACCACCCCTGTCCCCCCCCTCTATCTCGAGATTGGGAAGGGGTAGAGAGGTGGTTGATACCTCATTTTGAAGGTCTTGACTTGAACTGCTCCCGGAAGCGCGGGGAGCCCCGGGGGAACAGAGGTGCTCCCGGAGCAGCCCCGTGAGTAAAAATGAGTAAAATAAGAAAGTTGTCCAAATGAGCTAATTTTGGTATCATTCGAAAGCTCTCGGCGAGTAATGAAAAAGTTGTAATAGGGTCAAGGCCTGAAAATGCACTCGTTTTGAGTTATGAGGCGAAAAATGGTCAAAAAATGGCCACAAACGGCCAAAATGGCCCAAAATTGAAAGTTCTCGGATCGGGCTCATTTCGGTGTCATTCGAAAGCTCTCATTGAGTACATAAAAAGTTGTAATAGGGCCTAGCCGCCAAAATGTACGAAAATTGAGTTACGGAGCTTCAAAGGGGTCAAAAATGGTCAAAATCGACCAAAATGACCAATAATCTAAACAACTCTAAATATGGTCAATATGGTACTCTAATGAGAGCTCTCGACACGGACTACACGAATCAGACAATACTGGGCCACAGAGGTGCCTCCTTTGGGAGATATCGCAAAGCGCATATAAACGGAAAAAGCCGCGGCAACCCATTCTCGCTACTTCGCTAGTTATTATTATTATTGGGTTGCCGCTTTTTACACAAAAAGGCAACCCTTTCATCTGGGTATGTCCCTTTATTATTCATCATCTCGTGACCACACCTGTCCCCCCCCTCTAACTTTTGATAGGGTGGCCCGATTGGGCTGAAATTTTTCGGGGGTGTTGGGGGTGGGGTGAAGTGTTGACTGAAGCGCGGGCAGTCCGATATTTCCCGGATTCCGGGAATGGCGAATCCCGGAATTTTTTAGAATGGTAAGGGGGGACCAAGGGAAACGTAAAAATTTTTTGTCTCCGATTTTGCTTAAAAGTTAGTCATAGGGTAATTCGATAGCGCTGATTTCGAAACTGAAATCGAAATTTCCGGAAAAGTTACGGATTTCGAGATATTGAACCCGGAAAATTCCGGATTTTAAAAAATTTCTCCGAAAGTGGTCGATATGGTGCTCAACTGAAAGAGCTCGTCGAGATGAACAACTTTCCTTCTTGCGACATCTTCCGGAAATGTGCCTAGCGAAAGTTATGGCCGAAAAACTGAAAATCCGGGAATTCACGAAAATCCGGATTTTTAAAAATGTCTTCAAAAGTTTTCGATATGGTACTCAAATGAAAGAGCTCGTCGAGCTGAACAACTTTCCTTCTTGCGACATTTTCCGGAAATGCGTCTAGCGAAAGTTACAGCCGAAAAACTGAAAATCCGGGAATTCCCGAAAACCCGGATTTTGAAAAATTTTTCCGAAAGTGGTCGATATGGGGCTCAAATGAAAGAGCTCGCCGAGCTGAACAACTTTCCTTCTTGCGGCATTTTCCGGAAATGCGTCTAGCGAAAGTTACAGCCGAAAAACTGAAAATCCGGGAATTCCCGAAAACCCGGATTTTGAAAAATTTGTCCGAAAGTGGTCGATATGATACTCAAATGAAAGAGCTCGTCGAGCTGAACAACTTTTCTGCTTGCGGCATTTTCCGGAAATGCGTCTAACGAAAGTTCCGACCAAAAAACTGTTGCAATCTTCTGAAAGAAAACCCGGAACCTAAGGGAAAATGCCGCGGCAACCCATTCTCGCTACTTCGCTAGTTATTCTTCATCTCGTTACCACCCCCTGTCCCCCCCTCTAACTTTTGCTAGGGTGGCCCGATTGGGCTGAAATTTTCAGTGGAGGTTTGGGGTGGGGTGAAGTGTTGACTGAAGCGCGGGCAATCCGATATTTCCCGGATTCCGGGAATGGCGAATCCCGGAATTTCTTAGAATGGTAAGGGGGGACCAAGGGAAACGTAAAAATTTTTTGTCTCCGATTTTGCTTAAAAGTTGGTCATAGGGTAATTCGATAGCGCTGATTTCGAAACTGAAATCGAAATTTCCGGAAAATTTACGGATTTCGAGATATTGGTCCCGGAAAATTCCGGATTTTGAAAAATTTTTCCGAAAGTGGTCGATATGGTACTCAAATGAAAGAGCTCGTCGAGCTGAGCAACTTTCCTTCTTGCGACATTTTCCGGAAATGCGCCTACCGAAAGTTACAGCCGAAAAACTGAAAATCCGGGAATTCACGAAAACCCGGATTTTAAAAAAGTTCTTCAAAAGTGGTCAATATGGTACTCAAATGAAAGAGCTCGTCGAGCTGAACACCTTTTCTGCTTGCGGCATTTTCGGGAAATGCGTGTAGCGAAAATTACGACCAAAATACTGTTGCATTCTTCTGAAAATCCGTCCCCCCAAAGGGAAAATGCCGCGGCAACCCATTCTCGCAACTTCGCTAGTTTATTATTATTCCCGTGACCACCCCTTGTCCCCCCCCTCTAACTTTTGCTAGGGTGGCCCGATTGGGCTGAAATTTTTCGGGGGTGTTGGGGGTGGGGTGAAGTGTTGACTGAAGCATGGGCAGTCCGATATTTCCCGGATTCCGGGAATGGCGAATCCCGGAATTTTTTAGAATGGTAAGGGGGGACCAAGGGAAACGTTAAAATTTTTTGTCTCCAATTTTGCTTAAAAGTTGGTCATAGGGTAATTCGATAGCGCAGATTTCGAAACTGAAATCGAAATTTCCGGAAAATTTACGGATTTCGAGATATTGGACCCGGAAAATTCCGGATTTTGAAAAATTTCTCCGAAAGTGGTCGATATGGGGCTCAAATGAAAGAGCTCGTCGAGCTGAACAACTTTCCTTCTTGCGACATTTTCCGGAAATGTGCCTAGCGAAAGTTGTGACCGAAAAACTGAAAATCCAGGAATTCACGGAAATCCGGATTTTTAAAAATGTCTTCAAAAGTGGTCGATATGGGACTCAAATGAAAGAACTCGTCGAGCTGAACAACTTTTCTGCTTGCGGCATTTTCGGGAAATGCGTCTAGCGAAAGTTATGACTGAAAAACTGAAAATCCGGGAATTCACGAAAATCCGGATTTTTAAACATGTTTCAAAAGTGCTCGATATGGTAGTCAAATGAAAGAACTCGTCGAGCTGAACAACTTTTCTGCTTGCGCCATTTACTGGAAATGCGTCTTGCGAAAGTTACGACCAAAAAAACTGTTGCATTCTTCTGAAAGAAAGCCGTGTCCCTAAGGGAAAAAGCTGCGGCAACCCATTCTCGCTACTTCGCTAGTTGGGTTGCCGCTTTTTACACAAAAAGGCAACCCTTTCATCTGGGTATGTCCGTTTATTTATTCATCTCGTGACCACCCCCTGTCCCCCCCCTCTAACTTTTGCTAGAGTGGACCGATTTGGCTGAAATTTGCGGTGGGGGTTGGGGGTGGGGTGAAGTGTTGACTGAAGCGCGGGGGGCTCCCCCCGTAGCGGTATGCGAAAGTACTCGATACGGTGATGCTGCAAATTGGTCAAAATTGAAAGTAGTGGAAACCGCCCTATATGGGTATCATTCGAAAGCTCTCGTTGCGTAGATAAAAAGTTGTAATAGGGCCAAGGCGTCAAAATGTAGGAAAAATGAGGTACGGAGCCTCAAAGGGGCCAAAAATGGCCAAAAACAGGTCAAAATGGGTCAAAATTGAAAGTAGTGGAAACCACCCAATATGGGGTTTATTCGAAAGCTCTCATTGAGTACATAAAAAGTTGTAATAGGGCCAAGCCGCCAAAATGTACGAAAATTGAGTTACGGAGCTTCAAAGGGGTCAAAACATGGTCAAAATCGACCAAAATGACCAAAAATCTAAACAACTCTAAATATGGTTAATATGGTACTCTAATGAGAGCTCTCGATACGGACTACACGAATCAGACAATACTGGGCCACAGAGGTGCCTCCTTTGGGAGATATCGCTATATATAAACGGAAAAAGCCGCGGCAACCCATTCTCGCCACTTTGCTAGTTATTTATTCATCTCGTTACCACCCCCTGTCCCCCCCCTCTAACTTTTGTTTGGGTGGACCGATTGGGCTGAAATTTTCAGTGGAGGTTTGGGATGGGGTAAAGTGTTGACTGAAGCGCGGGGAGCCCCGGGGGAGCAAGGTTGCTCCCGGAGCAGCCCCGTGAGTAAAAATGAGTAAAATAAAAAAGTTGTCCAAATGAGCTAATTTTGGTATCATTCGAAAACTCTCGACGAGTAATGAAAAAGTTGTAATTGGGTCAAGGCCTGAAAATGCACTCAGTTTGAGTTATGAGGCGAAAAATGGTCAAAAAATGGCCAAAACCGGCCAAAATGGCTCAAAATTGAAAGTTCACGGATCGGGCTCATATCGGTGTCATTCGAAGGCTCTCGTTGAGTACATAAAAAGTTGTAATAGGGCCAAGTCGCCAAAATGTACGAAAATTGAGTTACGGAGCTTCAAAGGGGTCAAAAATGGTCAAAAATCTACCAAAATAACCAAAAATCTAAACAACTCTAAATATGGTCAATATGGTACTCTATTGAGAGCTCTCGATACGGACTACACGAATCAGACTATACTGGGCCAAAAAGGTGCATCTTTTGGGAGATATAGCCATCTATAAACGGAAAATGCCGCGGCAACCCATTCTCGCTACTTCGCTAGTTATTCATCTCGTGACCACCCCTGTCCCCCCCCTCTAACTTTTGCTGGGGTGGCCCGATTGGGCTGAAATTTTTCAGGGGTGTTGGGGGTGGGGTGAAGTGTTGACTGAAGCACGGGCAGTCCGATATTTCCCGGATTCCGGGAATGGCGAATCCCGGAATTTCTTAGAATGGTAAGGGGGGACCAAGGGAAACGTAAAAATTTTTTGTCTCCGATTTTGCTTAAAAGTTGGTCATAGGGTAAGTCGACCACGCTGATTTCGAAACTGAAATCGAAATTTCCGGAAAATTTACGAATTTCGAGATATTGGACCCGGAAAATTCCGGATTTTGAAAAATTTTTCCGAAAGTGGTCGATATGGTACTCAAATGAAAGAGCTCGCCGAGCTGAACAACTTTCCTTCTTGCGACATTTTCCGGAAATGCGTCTAGCAAAAGTTACAGCCGAAAAACTGAAAATCCGGGAATTCCCGAAAACCCGGATTTTGAAAAATTTTTCAGAAAGTGGTCGATATGGTACTCAAATGAAAGAGCTCGTCGAGCTGAACAACTTTTCTGCTTGCGGCATTTTCCGGAAATGCGTCTAGCAAAAGTTACAGCCGAAAAACTGAAAATCCGGGAATTCCCGAAAACCCGGATTTTGAAAAAGTTTTCCGAAAGTGGTCGATATGGTACTCAAATGAAAGAGCTCGCCGAGCTGAACAACTTTCCTTCTTGCGACATTTTCCGGAAATGCGTCTAGCAAAAGTTACAGCCGAAAAACTGAAAATCCGGGAATTCCCGAAAACCCGGATTTTGAAAAATTTTTCAGAAAGTGGTCGATATGGTACTCAAATGAAAGAACTCGTCGAGCTGAGCAACGTTTCTGCTTGCGGCATTTTCCGGAAATGCCTAACGAAAGTTCCGACCAAAAAACTGTAGCAATCTTCTGAAAGAAAACCCAAAACCTAAGGGAAAATGCCGCGGCAACCCATTCTCGCTACTTCGCTAGTTTTAGATTGAATTTGAATTAGTTTTTATTTTCTATTTATTTTTTGTGTTTTTTTTCAGATTCAACTCCCTGGTATGATGAGTATAGGAGGAAATTTTTCCAACTGTTTGAAGCTGGTGATCATGAATTTCTCAAACACTATCTCGCCTGTAAGTTGTGCTTATTGATCTATTCAACTTGAAACATATTATCATGTATTTTTTGGCCTTTTGTCATAACCGTTAACTGTGTTGTTGAAAACAACTATCATAAGGTTTAATTTTAGTGGTCAGACAACCAGGGTATTTTTTAGGGATTTTTATCGGGGGGGGGGGCGGGCCCGGATGGGGAAGGAATTGTCGGGCGGAGGAGATTTTTTGCAAAAATGAGCTAAAAATTGGTGTTTTACCTATTTTTAAAACCTTTTTAATTAAACCACCTTTTTGCCTATTTTACTTATTACTATTTTTTGCCATTTTACACGTAGAAAGGCAAAAAGTTCTCAAAAATACCAGGATTTAAGCTAAAAATAGTCATTTTTACGAAAAAATCTCCGGAAGCCGGAATCTTTTTGAAAATTTGACTATTTCTGGCAAAAATTTGGGCCCCCCAAAAATCCCTGGGGGGGGAGCAAAACTCACGGGGGGCGACTGGCATTTTTAGTGGGGGGAGGGTGGGAGGCCCCACTTTTCGGTTCCCCCTCCACTTTTCGGAGCCCCCCACTTTTCGGCAAGCCCCACGCACTTTTTGGGGGGTCGCCTAATAGGTTTTTGAGGTCAAATTTTGAAACATTTTCTCAATTTTTAGTTAATTTATGGTCTTATATGCTCATTTTAAGCTTAAAACAGGGATTTTTTGCGTTTTTACTTTAAAAATGCTAATTTTTCGCTAAAAATTTCGGTAAATTTTTACGCTCGCCCCCCCACTTTTCGAAACCCTCCCCCCCTCACCCACTTCCCCCTACGGGGGGCTTCTTTCAATACCATAAAAATGCCAGGGGCGACTTCGGGGGGATGGCATTTTCGGGGGGGGAAGGTCAATTTTGGGGGGCTTCCGCCCCCTCCCCCTCGGTAAAAAATACCCTGGACAATGTACGTACAGCACTAGATAAGTAGGACAAAGGACACACAAAGGATCATAAGTATTTATGTCAATAAATCGGGGCGATATTTTCTGTCCAGTACTGGGAATTTTTTTGCTTTCAGGCATCCTAGTGGTGAGCACCTCCCATCCAGATCCGCTGGATCAGCTGTCCAAACTGAGCCAATCGCAGCACGCTCAACAGCACCAGCTGAATCAGCCGCATTCGTCGTCGGGTGCCGGTGCGGAGGACTCACGACAGACCAGCAGCTCGGGCGTTGGGGCTGCCGGATTCTCCCTTCCCCGTTACACCACCACCCCACGATGGTTCTCGCCCAACATCTTCAAGTATCACGTTCTGGTGCATGATGTCAGCACTGGGGATGATCAAAAGTATGCATCCCTGTTGACTATTTTATCCTTTTTCTACCCAATCTATGAGAACATTTTTAACACTTAGAAGAAGATATAAAAACATTTAGTTTTTAACTAGCACGTATGTATGTATGTAGGTAATGGTCGGTGTCTGAAACTTAGAGATTTTGAGGGTCAAAAGTTCTAAATGGATCTCACCTGTGGTTACTATGAGGCCTCGTTTCTCGCGTTCGAGTTAAAAGAGTCTCTGCATCTGTGGCCTAGAGAGCACATGCCTGATGATTACCAATGCTTCTGATGCAATCCTTTGTGTCTGTTCTAAGGTTTCTTTGCTATGTACCTGTTTTTGGTGTTCGATCTAAGCTTTTGCAGTGGGGGGCGCCCCTCACTTTTTGGGTTTCCCCCACTTGGCCCCGCCCCACTTTTTTGGGCTCGGAATATTATGGTCAAAAATAATTGTCTATTTTAGTACTCAAACTAGATTTAGCAATTTTAGACCACTTCGGATTCCCTCACCCCCCCCCCCGCTTTTTTGGGTCCCCCCTCCTCTCACTAACGGGGGGGGGGGCAGGGGTGCGCCCAGACATGTGCAGGAGGGGAAATTTGGGGGGGGGGGTGAAGAAATACCGGAAAAATCCGGATTCTGGGGGGGGGGGGCGGTGAGGGACCCCTCTTGGGGGGGTGAGCTCAGGTATGGGGGGGTTAAACCCACCCCCCCCCCCAAGCACACGTATGGGTGTGCCCCACTTCTCCACCCGTCTTTTTTCGCGTAGAAAAACCCAAGTTCATATTCGGTCGCTATTCCAGGGATGAGCACTGGACGGCACCCTTTGTCCCTGAAGCAGGGATGGAGATATTCTCTCCAAGGGTCACCTTTAAGCTTTAACTTTTAATATTGTTCTGCCTGTTGTAGAGCTGAGTCTGTATACCAGAGTATGAAGATGACCTACAGTCACCAAGCCGTTCACCTGTTGCGAATTAATTCCGCCAAGCCGGACGAGATGCGAGGTCGACCCGACCCTTGGGCCTATCTCCTGAAAAGTCGATATCGGGTAAGTTGATTACACCGCTTCTTTTAATTTCAGCCACGACGACACATCCTTAGCTTTACCTATTGCGCAGGTTTGCTCCTGCCACGAGTCCATAATAATAGAATATGACAGCTGCTCATAAGCTGTTTACAGTAACCATATCTGTGCTCCGTTTGCCCCCCCCCCTGTCACTATGAAGTAATGAACAACGCCTGCCATACAGCAGTCACTACAGCAGGCCACAAGTTTAATCTGCAATTTTCCATGCAGCTTCAAAGTACGCTGGATTTATATGTCCAGAAAGATGGGAACCACGAGCTTCCAAGTTTTAATTTGTTTGGCGATTATTCGTTATTGTTCGATTTTCAAAATCCTTTGATCTTTGCCGCTTTTTCAAATTTAACTGATTATTGCTCGCTACTCGCTGAACGAAAAAATATTCAATCGAATTTTCAGGACCGCTTAGACTAGACGTCAGTACTCAGGGTATTTTTTGGGTTTTTTTTCGGGGGGAAGATTTTTTGCAAAAATGAGCTAAAAATTGGTATTGGCGTATTTTGCACATAGAAAGGCAAAAAGTTGTCAAAAGGCCAGGATTTAAGCTAAAAGTAGCCATTTTTGCGAAAAAAACCCCGGATTCCGGAAAATTTTTAAAAATTTGTCTTTTTTTACAAAAATTTAAGCTCCCAAAAATCCCGGGAGGTAGCGATTTCGGTGGGGGGAGGTACAATTTCGGGGGAGGGGGCCTGCCCCCCCTCCGGTAAAAATACTCTGGTGATCAACTTGGTACCATTTTATTTCAGGGTATAGAGAAGCTGCATGACTGTGACCAGTCCATTTTTGACTATGGAAAGGCTAACGGCGGTCTTCCACAGCAACATCAATTCCAGCCACAACAACAGCAACCACAGAATGAACTGGAATATGAGCAAGGGTCCGCCCCTTTTCCTTTGGTCGATATGGTCAATGGTGAACCAATGGGTAGGTTTGGGACCTTAGCCTGTTTTCAGCTGGTTTTTTAATATTGACGAAGGACAGAGTACGTATGCACGTATGTGTAACCCATGAATTTCTGTTCTCATGCAGGGTTCTAATTCATTTTTTTTCTGTTAAGGAAGTATTCTTCGTAGTATTCTTTTCATCCTTCCTTGGACCCGGTTTGTATCTTTGCGACCCGTATGGAGGTGGGTCGCCGTGTTCTATAAAATTGATTTATTCCATGCTAAACAGGGTGGCTCAGAGCAGCGGGGCATAGAAAGTTTTTTGGGCGGGGACGGTACTCAAAACATTGGTGGGGCTGTGGACAGTGAACCCAGTAGTTTTTGAAAATATAAAAAAATTGTTATGGAAAGGGTTAAGAAGCTAATAAGCTCAGATTAAGCAGAAATTGAGTGTAAATTATGTGCCGAATGCAGCTTCTTTCATTTTTCTCGCATCCTTCGGAAAACAACTCCCGAGTTTTTTCGATAACTTATAAATCTTTTTGAAAAATTAGCAGTAAAATTCGACGTTTTTGGAAAATTTTTAAATTTTCATAGGGGTCGCGGTAGCGACCCCTATAATATGAGTCAAAACGCCCCAATGACAGCCTTCAGAGGCGCTGCGCAGAGGCTGCGCAGATCCTGCGCAAATTTTGTGCGCAAAAGAAAGTCCGTGTCGAGTTTAGTATAATTGGAAAATTTCATCCCCGTAGCACTTACCGTTAAAAAGTTACACCCGCCGGCAGTTATGCCGGCGATGTTTTTTTCCGGTGTCTCCGTTTTACCCTCGTATGTCACCATTTTGTAGCCTCTTTCACAGAATGTAGCGAAGGGATGACACCTATTGTGGTATATCATCAATATATATAGGTTACTGACTTTCGATATATGTGGTCGCCGCCGCGCCACAGTGCGCCGCAGCGCCACAGTGGCGCCACAAAGTCGGCTCAGAACGTCGAAATGGCCAAAAGTATGCCTGGGATTAGCTTCTTTCCAGCTCTTTGTGCAAATACAAACCAGACAAGTTATATATGGTTGATAAGGACATATATCCGGATTATGACGTTTGAAGTCGGATTTTTGATATGTTGCGCCACAGCGCCACAGTGGCCCGCCAAAGTTGGTGAATGTTGGGTCCGACTTTGAACTTATATAGTTTTTTCGCTTATTTTTCAAGATAGACTTTTCAAATCGTGCATATAAAGGTTTTTGGGGACGGAGAATCCATTCCCGCCATCAGTTTTGCTGCCCGATTCACCCAATTTGCTGGGCTGGTTCCACTTGACCGTCTCAGGGGTCAGGTCGGTAACCACTTCCGGGAGGTACATAGTAGGCTTTACTTGGCCTCTCAAAACTTTGTCTATAGGGGTTTTCTGGTGCGCCCAGCTCATTCCCGGTCTCCGTTTTGCCGTCCGACCCACCCATCTTGCTGGGCTGGTTCAAAATTGCCGTCTGGAGGGTCCGGTCAGTACCGACTTCCAGGAATACCATATAGGACTGTACTTAGCCTCTCAAAACTTTGTCTATAGGGGTTTTCTGGTGCGCCCAGCTCATTCCTGGCATCTCTTTTGCCGTCGGACCCACCCATCTTGCTGTGCTGGTTCCACTTTGCCATCTGGAGGGTCATGTAGGTGGGAGGTCATGTGGTCAAAAATCAAAAGTTTTCAAAAGTGGTCAAATTTGGTATCAAATGAAAGCGCTAAGGAGCTGAGCAACTTTTGTCATAGAACTGCATGCTCAAAGTGGCTCTAGAGTGCTGTGGTGGGGTGTGGTGGACTTAGGCGATTTTGGGTCAAAAATAAAATTTTTCAAAAGTGGTCAAATTTGGTACCAAATGAAAGCACTAAGCGAGCTGAGCAACTTTTGTCATAGAACTGCATGCTCAAAGTGGCTGTAGAGAGCTGTGGTGGGGTGGGGTGGGGACTTAGGCGATTTTGGGTCGAAAATGAAAATTTTCAGAAATTATTTTTAAACAAGAAATAAAAATGCCCTAAAGAGCAAAGAAAGGAATATGAGCCACATGGAACATGTAAATGCTAAATATTGTCGGTTGTAAATCAAGAATAAGACAAGCATGTAAATGCTAATATGAGTCTGGTGAGTTGAAAGTGCGAAGAGACAAGTTTGCACACCACCATATGAGTGCATGCCAAATAGACTCATATTGGCATTATTAGTATTCGAGGCAAGTGGTTGCGAATTTCGGTTATATATCAATTCACCATGTCAGCAAGGATGAC
>JASAND010026177.1:0-80160 GCA_030248195.1 Trissonchulus latispiculum | reverse complement strand
GAGTGAACGAAAATCCGGCACTGCTCAGTTTCGGTTTGATGTTTTTTCAGTGGCACAACATTCAGGCTAGACGAATCCAGTTGGAGCATCCGGATTGGTCGGATGATGTAGTTTTCGATCACGCAAGGCAATGGGTCATTGCCACATTACAGGTGATTAAATTGAAATTATTAATGATTATCGATTAATAGTTGGAAATAGTGTTATTTATTAATTAATTTATCATTATTTGAATCAGATATATTTATATATTTACAAAGATAATTTGTTCTATTGGAATATAACGATGATATTATATACATAGCGTTAAATTCACTACACTGGGTATAGATTTTGTTTCAGAACATTATCATGTATGAATTTATGCCAGCCTTTCTCGGAGAACCGCTGAAACCTTACACGGGATATAATCCAAATCTTCCCCCTGGTATCAGTCATACTTTTGCTGCGGCAGCCTTTCGATATCCGCACACTTTAGTGCCCCCTGGAATGTTTCTAAGGTAAGAAAATAATTTTGGCATACTGTATAAAATGCTTTTCACAACTGAAACAGATGAAGTAAAAGATGTATGGCTTGAGGTGACCGGGAACGTGCCATGTCGCCAGTAGGTTGGTTGAATGACCCTCACATCCTCGGAGTACGCCCAATCGTCCGTGTCATTTGACGGCATACTGTTGACGTCTGGCACAAGCCATTGATGATCAGTGGCCCGCCACTCGTATTCCCCACAAACCTTGTCGAGCGCTTCCTTTTGGGTCAAGTGATCTGGATACCACATTCGCTTAGTATAAAACCTGCCGAGACTGACCTCCATACGGGAAGAGTGGCCGAGAATAGAGACCTTCACTTAGGCCCGTAAGCCCGGCCCGGCCCGGCCCGGCCCGCGGGCCGGGCCGGGCCTAAGGTGAAACGGGCCGGGCCGAGGTAGGAAAAATGTGGGTGCGGGGCGGGCGGGGGCGGGCCGAGTACTGCAACGGGCCGGGCTTCGGGCCGGGCCTGGTATTTTCATTAAAAGGTTTTGTCTTGTTTCCAGTTTCGGCAGGTTATATTGGAAATTTTATTCTTTTCCAAGTACATATAATTTTGAATAATCATTGCTTTTTTATTTCGATCTTACTTGAGTTCCTTTCTCTTTCAGAGTTACTGGCGTATGCACTTATCTCATTTGTACATTAGCATCCGAAATTTAGTTGTTTATATAATTTATTTGTAATATTTGGAGAGTATATATACCTTCTTCCTAATTAATTGCAAGGTATATATTTGAATCAACGAAACTGGTCAGTCACTGAATTCTTTGCTACCGCTGACTGTTCTTAATCGCTCTAAATATACATGAGCTACGAGAAATCGTTTAAAAATGGTTTAAAGAAATCGTTTAAAAAAAAGGAATAAAATTGTATGCATTTTAAACCCTTATTTTTATTTTGGCTAACGGCAAAAAATAGCAAAAACGGGCCCGGGCCGGGCTAAGGTGGAGCGGGCCGGGCCGGGCCGGGCCGAGGTTGAAAATTTTTCAAACGGGCCGGGCCGCGCCGGGCCGAGGCAAATTTTTCACGGGCCGGGCCGGGCCGGGCCTGAAAATTCAGGCCCGTGAAGGTCTCTAGCCGAGAACAGATAGACAGACACACAGAATTAAAAGTCAACTACTACCCAACAGTTATACAAGATAATTATGTTCTCTTAACTACCAAGTGCCTATCCTGTGAGGGATGATGAGGTTAGCTGTGAAAATGCGGGAAACATGAACTATACAATTTCGTAATGATTTTAGAAACGGTCAATGTAAATATCGCCAGAATGTGGGTGGATATCCGGCTGTGAGATTGTGCAATACTTGGTGGAATGCTCAGGTTCGTTATGACATTGCATACTGTACTTGTGAGAGATTAGATTATCTAAAGATAATCTCTGGTTAATTATAATTTTCTAATCCTTTTGGCTGACTGGGAGTCATCTACTAGAATGATGACGCAAAAGATGGTATTGTATGCACTTATTCAAATGCTGTTCACGGCAATGATGCTTTTATTTGTAGGAAGTGATTCATCGATTCAGTATGGATGAAGTCGTCCTTGGAATGGCGTCACAGATTTGTGAGGCTGATGATTCTATTCTAGTCACTGATTTACGAGGTATCTCATCTCCTCTCAAGCAAATTAGTGCGATAATTGCACTGCACCTCTCAGCTTGTGAGGTTGGCAGGTTTGCAGTCCTCGCAGAATTTAACAGCTATGAGCATTTCTTCAGGGTGATGCATTTCTTTAAATTTACCAGCAGTGATTTTTGTCATTGTATGGGCAATAGCACTTTTGCTTCATAATTAAAATTTTACGTTTGCAGACTGCAGAGTCATATAATCGCGGAAAGATAAACTATTCAAATAAAAGCCAAACTTGGGCGATAGTGGGCATCGGTAATTACGCCTGCAATTAATGTCTTTTCGTCTTCAGATATATACTGTTTGGATAATTTATTACTGCATTTATTTTTTGTTTTCACTTTTGCATATTTTAGACTTTATATTTGGACCAATGCACTTTTCAAGACGTGATCTTGGCGCTCTCACGATCATGAGAGGTCGGGACTATGGACTGCCAACCTACAACAAAGTTAGAAAAGCCCTCCATTTACAGCCTCGAAATTGGACTGAAATAAATCCTGAGGATGCTAAGCTTAGACCAGAAGTAAGCGGAGACTTGAGGTCGCTTTACTACTTCGGTGATTGTAAAGTTTTTCCTGGTAGAAGTAAAGAATATAAAAAATAATTACATTGCAATGGTAATGCCGAGGGTAGAGTACGCGGAAATATTTGTTTATTTATATAGTTTATAAACTCGTGACCGTTATGTAGACCCCGGTAGATTGTCGACGGTAGACTGACTATAAATAAGACTAAGACTGTAAGACTATTGACGCATATAGACTATCCGAAAATTTTGTAAATCATTCGAAATTTTGTGTAGTTTGACTATACCAATTTTTCGCTTAAATATATTTAATAATTTGCGATCTTTGATTTTCAGTTGTACAGTAAACTAGTTGAGCTTTATGACAATGACATATCGAAGCTGGATCTCTATGTTGGCGGAATGCTGGAAACTCAAAGCAGCGGAATGGGCGAACTCTTCAACCACATTATTCGAGAACAGTTTACAAGACTTCGAGATGCCGACCGTTTCTGGTTTGAGAACACTGACAACGAGTAATTGAGAATGATTTTTGTGTTTGAAAGTCAATTCATTTAATCAGTAACTGCCTCCACTGGTTACGA
The DNA here is from genome assembly GCA_030248195.1 of Trissonchulus latispiculum. NCBI lineage: Eukaryota > Metazoa > Nematoda > Enoplea > Enoplida > Ironidae > Trissonchulus > Trissonchulus latispiculum. Next base: position 76,885 of record JASAND010026177.1, on the reverse strand, counting down.
CAACTGTGGGTGGTGCCGATACCTTTACTGAAAGTAAAATCTTTTATTTTTATTTCAATCACAGAACTGGTATAGTCGGACATTGGTGGATGTTGAGTGTAGGTGTCCTCTAAAATATCGAAATTTCTTAACTGACAATGGGAAATCAAGAGAAATTTAATGTTTTTACTCCGAATGGTCAAAAATCTTGTGCTAATTCGATGACACTGAAGGTGAACAAGATTTTAAAACTCGGCATCGGCTCAGATTAAAATAAACCTTACACAGATAGCCCGACCAGCTTCATACCTAATGTAGCTATGTAGCTACTTATGGTTTGCATTTGTAGGTTATTCACCACAGAAGAAATTGAGATTATCAAGGGGACCAGTTTTAATGATATTATTATAGCGACAACCGACATTGCCCCTTATCAGCTACAGAAGAATGTTTTCTACTGGAGGGAAAGTAAGTTTAAAATCAGAGAATAATATATCATAATTGTTGCGTAACTTAACGCCCCCTGTTAATTTTGATTTTAACTATAAATTTTAATCAGTCGTCATTAATCTAGTTTTATTTAAGGTTTATGTTTGTTGCATTGGTCATCCTTTTTTGCGTTGTGTCTTCAGTAATTTTCCAAATTCAAAATTTTGTTTCTATCTCGATATTCTCATCATTCTTAATGAAGTCTTGTCCAAGTTTACTTCCTTTCATGGCCTTTTAGACGATCCTTGTCCGCAGCCGTACGCTCTAAAATCCTCGGACGTGGAACCCTGCATTCCTTTTATGCGCTACGACCATTTCCAGGGCAATGAAATCAGTTTCATTTTCACTTGCATCTTATTGGCTGTCATTCCTATTGGTATTGATGTGATAGTCTGTTTGTTGTGAATAACGATATCAATCCAAATTGTTCACCTATTTCAAACATTAAGTAGTTTCAGCAACGAAAACAATTGTAAACCGTTGACTGCGATCACATAAAATGTAAAAGTTGGTGTAACTTTTAATAATAAGAAATAGTTCAGATCAGATCTGGCCCGAATGGTCGACTCCGCTGCATAAAGTATATCAGCAGCAGGCATGTCCTATGTATTTAGAAGCGTCTCGGCACACTGACAGCTGACCCTCACCTCACACCCGCAAATTCTTACCCAGTTGAAATGAGGGGTGCGCTCACTCGCTCTATGCTTGTGAGTTAAAGCTTGAAAAACAAGCCTTGCTGGTGCAAACTCTGCATTTGTTTCAATTTCATTAAAACCCCCTCAAAGCTAGTGTTTACAAAAATCCTTTATTGCTGTTTATAGCTTGTGCTGGTATCGGGTACGCAATGATTCGTCGACGACAGCGAGGCGGCCGTGAAACCAGATGGTCGACGACTGAATGCTGCAAGAAAAATCTGTCCTTCAGTTGCAAACACAGCAACAGCGCAAACGGTGCTGCGAATAAAAATACCGAAAAATCCAGCAAAACTGGGAACAGTTCGGATACGAAGGAAGAAGAGGGTGGTTGGACTTTTCTGGACGCTGAGTTGGAAAAGCTGCACTTTGGTTGGGGCAAAAATGGCAAAGAACGCACCAGAATATGGGGATGTACTGGTAATCAAAAATAAATAAATTAATATATTTGAGTTTTTATGTAATAGAGTTTACAACTTTACATTTGGATTTTCTTTACGCCTGATGGAGTTATTATTTTATTTTACATACAAAGTAAGTCGGAACTACCCGTAACATAGAGCTTTATTACATATATACGTATAGTACTACGTTATTCTACATTTGAATGTTAAGTTCATTAATTGTCTCTAAGCTTGGCGTTATTCACGTTATATACCAACAAAATTATCCTAACAAGTTTACAACAAAACTGGATCTTTTGCGCTTCCCCCAGCCCTCACTTTTGATTTTTGACCAATAGCTTTGAAATTTTGTATGGGTGTAAACTGGAGGCTGATAAATTCAAAAATTTATAAAAATTTAAAAATTTAAAAAATTTAAAGTTTTAGTTTGGTAAGGGGAAGGGGAACCGAAAGCTTCTTGAAAACATTTTACTGAAAACAAAAACAGGGGTTTCCAGGGGCCCTGAGCACGAATCTGCAATCCGTTTTTCGATTCAGCTTTTCGTTTGCTCAGAATAAGCTTACATGTTAAGCTTACATCTTAGCTGATACGGAGCTGACGAAAAGCTGAATCAAAAACGAAGTTCAGATTCGTGTTCAGCGCCCCTCTGTATGCAAGTTTTCAGTAAAAGTTTTTTCAAATATTTTCTGTTCTCCTTGGTTCGCCCCCTTTACCACACTAAAATTTAAATTTTTAAAAAATTTTTCAAAATTCTAAAATTTTTAAATTTTTGAATTCATCAGCACCCATACAAAATTTCAAAGTTATTGGTCAAAAAATTCACACCTTAGGGCTGGTGGGAAAGCGCAAAGGATCCTCAAAATTATTGTTTGTTAGTATAACAAAATAATACTAACAAGCTACAAACATAACTAAGGTATTTACATTATAGTTATTATCTATGAACAGTTATGTTATCATTAGTTCATTACTGTCTCCTTTTATGCATTTAGTTGTCGAATGGCTTCATGAGAAATATAGTCGCACTGTTCTGCTCTCCCTGTGGGAAAATGGGACAATAATTCTGGAAAAGCGAAGAGGCGGGATTGTGCGAAATGTGAATCTAACAAAACTGTCATCCCTGCTTGCCACAATAAGCCAGGAAGATGAAAAACACTATCAGCCTACAGTGCTCCTAATGCTGCCCAACGAATATGATTTGGTAAGGAATGGGTTTAAGCATATTGCATGAGAATTAAGCTGCAGCAGCGCTACAAATTTGGATTTTTGGATCTGATTTTTGATGCTCAGCTTAATTCTAATGACAATATTTGTAATATTTGGTTGAAAAAATAGTCTTTTTTAACTTTTAGGTAATTCGATTCGAAACATCAACCACTCGTGGACGATTTCTTATCGAACTGGAACACATGCTTCATCGTCTAGGAAAACCGCTACGACTTCTCTATGCCTATACCGATGCCATATTAACTTCGGCGGAAACGAAGGAAAAACGGCAAAAGAAACTAGAATGTTTCTTTCGAGAAGCTTATGCCAGAGTAGGCGAACTTTTTCACTTTTCTGTGTGCTCTGCTTGTATCTTAGTATTTTATTTTTTAATTTATTTAATTTTATTAGAGTACATTTTTCGGGATGCCTTTATTCCGCGCAATATCCTGACAGAACATAAGAAGCTCTTCCCTTACCAAAACACAGAACCGGCTTACATTTGGGGTACCCTGCATTTGTAATATTTTTGCACCTACCAATTGTATGTGTCTGTTACTCAACTAAGTACCTAAGCTAATCTAATTTTTCTAGGCTTTCCATGTCAGTGCCATGCAAAGCGATGAGCCCACAACAGAAGACTGTCCCGACTATCAGGCTATCCTGAAGACAACTCTGACGAAGGGAGAATTTGCCGAGGCCTTAGGAATGGAGGAACAGGACCACTTTGTGGAGAGAATGTTCAACTGTGTCGCTAGAAAAAATAAAACCAAAATCACATTCAAAGAGTTTTTGGACATGGTCCATCGGCTAGCCAATGGTAAGTATCAGAAATTTACTTAAGGAGTTGATTCCTTTTGGACACATATTGTTGGTTGGCGGCGTAAATCAAGATGAAATTTGCCGAAACTTTCCAAAATACGTTCTTTTAGCGTTCTAATACCCTCCGCTTAATCCCGATTCAAAAATTTGAGATTTCTGGTCAGGGCGGTTTTTCCAAATTTCTGAAAGTTTGGCAGTAGCTATGCAGTCGTGAGTATATTCATTCGAAAGATCACGTTGAGCTTCATATGTTGCTTTTTAAAGCAACGTCATAGCTTTTCTCCACCGTGAGATATATAGCAGATTTTCTTGTTTTGGCGTCGAAAACTTGTCATTTTTGCAGAAATCAAATAATCCATCATTTCTCCAACTATGCAAGCCGTAAAATCAAACTAAGGGCGTCGATCTGAAGGTCGCATAGGGGCAAATTATCCGACGCATGATCGTCTTCCAACAGCTATCCCGTATGCTGCTATCATAAAAAATGTAGTTTTCGCAAAAACACGACCAATTTTTTTCCAAAGGTTGTGGAGCACTCGCCATGCAAGCTGAAGGGCTGCTACTTAATAGATCCTGCTGTATGAATAGACTTCACGTGAACGTTGCTTGTTACGTATATTTGGTCATTATGCAAATTAGTTGTTTTGTTATTTAAACCGGTGTTGTTTGGGAATAAAGGTCAGTCGTTTCATTTCTCTCCAACCTAGACCGTCCTCACCAAACGGGGACATCACATTGGCGCACTGGTCCTTATTTGAAGAAGAGAGAAGACTGACTTTAGGCCGCTCTAAAGTCTAAACCTATAGTTCTACGCCGGACCGATCCAGGTCGAAGTAAGAAGCAGACGTTGACCGTTCCAGGTCGAAGGTACGAAGAGTTGGCTGACTGTTCCAGGTCAGACAACCAGAAGCGGACCGTTCCAGGTCGAAGCCAGAAGCAGACGTTGACCGTTCCAGGTCGAAGGTACGAAGAGTTGGCTGACTGTTCCAGGTCAGACAACCAGAAGCGGACCGTTCCAGGTCGAAGCCAGAAGCAGACGTTGACCGTTCCAGGTCGAAGGTACGAAGAGTTGGCTGACTGTTCCAGGTCACACAACCAGAAGCGGACCGTTCCAGGTCGAAGCCAGAAGCAGACGTTGACCGTCCCAGGTCGAAGCCACGCAGAGTTGGCTGACTATTCCAGGTCAGACAACCAGAAGCAGACCGTTCCAGGTCGAAGCCAGAAGCAGACGTTGACCGTTCCAGGTCGAAGCCAGAAGCAGACGTTGACCGCTCCAGGTCGAAGCCAGAAACGGACCGACCCAGTTCGAAGCAAGAGTCTAACGTCGAAGGTTGAAGAAGTAGATGGATCATTTGCCACCGCCAGCAGCCGTTTTGATCCAGCCCGGGCAGCCAGTCGTTCCTTGGCGGGAATGGACTCAGGCATTCAATACATTTGTCGAAGCCACCGGACAGCGTGCAGAAGAAGCTGTCCAAGATCGGAGAAGAATCGCCGTCCTCTTACACTGCCTGGGAACAGAAGGGCAGCGAATCTACTACTCCATGCACCCTGAAGAAGAACCAGATGTCTCCTTCCAGACAGTGGCGGACAGGTTGGAGAAGCTGTTTGGCCCGAAAGAAAACGTGGTGGCCGCCAGAGTCCGGTTTCGTGAAAGCTCTCAAGGTGCCAGGAAGATCGACGAATGGGTGGCCGAATTACGACGATTGGTAGTCCCGTGTAAATATCGGGACCTCGAGGAAGAACTGGTCAGAGATCAAATTGTCGAGAAGACATCAAGTGCCAGAACGAGAGAGCGGCTTCTTATGGAAGCCGATCTCACTTTGGAGAAGACACTGACGGTGGCGCGCCAAGTAGAACAAGCAAGCTTGGACGCAAAGGTCATCTCCGGATTCCAGAACCTGCCAACCGTCAACGCAACAACACTGTCAAGAAGACCTCAGCCGCGGAGATTCCAGGGCAAGGATAGTGTTCCCTGCCCTTACTGTGGCAAGCCAGGCCACGGTGGGAAAGATCCGAAATGTCCTGCCCAAGGAAAAAAGTGCAATTTCTGTGGGAAGACTGGGCATTTATCAGTGGTGTGCACATCCTCAACGGGACGATCCACTCAGCCAAGGAAGAAGCCTGACTACGGACTGCAAAAGAAGACTTCTCGAGCTGCACCGGTAGAGGTCTTGAAAACAGAAGTCGCCCTGCAGGTGTCAGCGGATTTGATTATGCCAGATTTCGAAGTCAACATTTCTGGCGTCACCACACGCTTGCCAATGGTGATTGACACTGGATGCACCAGATCGATGTTACCGTTGGCAACTTTAAAGCAGCATTTCCCACAGGCAGAGGTGAAACACGCTCATATCTCAGCCGTTGGATATGGACATTCTGCTTTGCCAGTGGTGGGAACCATAGAAGCCGCGGTCTGCTTCAAGGGCCCTCACGCCACTACCAGCTTGATTGTAGTCGACGTGCAGGACAAGCCTCTGCTTGGTATGGACTTGTTCAGGGCTTTGAAGATTCAGCTGAGGACCAGGAACCAAGAAGACGTCAATGCCATCAGAGTAGCCGCAGATGTCCAGGCCGCTTTCCCTCGACTTTTTCGGGAAGAACTTGGGCCGCTGAAGGGATTCGTGCATCGGATCCGTATCAAGGATGAAGTGAAGCCAATCGCAACGAAGTTGAGAAGACCGCAGTTGGCACTAATGGAGCCAGCTATTGAAGAATTGAAGAAAATGGAGGCCGCAGGAATAATCGAAAAGATAGAAGCCGCAGAGTGGGTACACCCCATGGTTGTGGTTCCAAAGAAGAGCGGCGAAGTCCGCGTATGTTGCGATATGCGGAATCTCAACCAGTCAGTAGTGGCGGACCAATATCCTTTGCCAACAACGGAAGAAATTCTGTCCGAGGTCGGAGATTCCAGGATTTTCAGCAAAGTAGACCTGCGTAAAGCCTACTTTCAGTTGCCTCTCACGGAAGACAGCCGGCAGTTAACAGCTTTCCTGACACCGATAGGGCTGTTTCAATATTGCCGTCTCCCGATGGGCTATAAAAGTTCGGCAAGCGTGTTCCAGAAAGCGATGGAGCAGATATTGGCTGGACTGCCGGGTGTCATTCCTTTAATCGACGATGTTTTGATCCATGGGACAACTCAAGAAGTTCATGATGAGTGGCTGGCTGGAGTACTACAACGGCTCAACGATGTGGGAGCTACAATTGAGCCAAGGAAACTAGTTCTTCACCAGCAGAAGATTGACTTTTGTGGTCATACTCTCTCGGATCAAGGTGTCTTGCCCCTGGAAGATAACGTGGAGGCCATCAGGGGAATGCCGAAGCCTCAAACCGTTCGAGAACTAAAGTCCTTTCTCGGCGCTGCAACATATTACCTGAGATTTTGCCTCACTACTCTACAAGGGTGGAACCTCTCAGAGAAGCCGAAAGAAGCGCCACTGGACAAAACCTCATTTGGTCAACCGAAATGAATGCCGCGTATCAAGACGTCATCGAAGGTTTGTGCAGCAAACCGATCCTGGGATTCTTTAGAAAAGGCTGCACAACTTATCTCACCACAGACGCGTCAACGGTTGGAGTTGCGGAGCACTGTCCCAGATCCAAGACGGAAAGGAGATTATCATTGCGTATGCTTCCAGGAGCCTTTCACCGACGGAAAGAAGATATTCGGTGACGGAGTTATGGTATGGGCTTGCGAGAAATGGAAGTACCTGTTATGGGGAAAACCATTTATTATCCGAACAGACCAGCAAGCTTTGGTGTCATTATTCAACACCCCCATCGGAACCAAAGGACACAAACCACTGAGAATTGGGAGATGGCATCTTCGGTTAGCCGAGTTCGACTACAAAGTCGAATACAAACCAGGCAAAGAAAACGCGCTAGCAGACGCCCTCTCCAGATTGCCTATTCCACCGAAGAAGTCTGAAGATATTCCGGAATCCTGGTGTGACGCATATGTGTCCGCAATTGAAGCCGTGATAGCCATAACAGCAGAGGAGCTCAGGAAAGAAACTGAAGCGGATCCAGTTTTGAAGAAGCTTTCGGAAGTCATTAAGAACCGCTGGACCAAGACCAATCAGGCAGATCCGTCTTTGCAGCCGTATTATTCTGTAAGAAACGAGCTAACAAAGACAGACGGGGCTTGGTTCAGAGGGGACCTTGTGGTGGTTCCTGAAAATTTGCGAAATCGAGTGCTTTCTTTGGCCCACGAAGGTCATCCTGGAGTGGTTAGAATGAAGCTACGACTCCGGGATTCCTACTGGTGGCCAAACATGCAGGTGGATGCCGAAGACTGGATCAAACGGTGTGGCGCCTGTCAGATGTCAGACAAGGCAACAAAGCCGTTGCCTTCCACGATTCAGCCAGTCGAGGTGCCGAAAACATGCTGGACTCTACTCGCTCTGGACATCTCAGGGCCATTTTCCACAGCTCCTTACCATCAGCGTTTCTTGCTGGTGCTACAAGACTACACATCGAAATGGCCCGAAGTCGGCTGTCGAACCAACTACACCACCAGAGATGTCATCAATTTTCTGGAGTTGGTTTTCGCGAGGCATGGATATCCCGCGGAATTGATCACCGATAACGGGCCCCAATTTGTCTCCGCTGAATTTGAAAATTATCTGAAGTCACGGAACATCAGTCACTTGAAAACTGCTGTATACAATCCCATGGCCAACGGGATGGTTGAAAGGTTCAACCGCGTGCTCAAAGAAGGACTTCAGGTTGGGCACTTGGAAGGTTCCTCGTGGGAAGAGAGTATCAGAAGACTCCTGGTATCCTACCGAAGTACACCACATGCAACCATCGGAACGTCGCCTTTCGAAGCCCTTCATGGAGGACGGAAGATGAGAACATCGCTGACTCCTCCAGACCTGAGGAAAGTGTGTAGAAAACGGGAAAATCTTTCTGCCGAAATTCTAAGAAATGGAGATTGGGTCCGACACAAGTTGCCGTGGACTCCTAAGAGCAAGTCGTCATGGTCGACACCCAAGCAGATCATCAGCCGAAAAGGGAGATTTTTGCTCAATGATGGGAAGGTTTGGAATTGCCGCAAGCTTGCAAAATTCAATGGGCAAGTGCAGGAGGAAGTCGAGGACGATCCAATAATTCCTATTTCGGAATTAGCCACCAATCTGCGCGAGGAACCCAATCCAGATCCTCCTCCCCTTCATGACGCTCAGCCAATGGGGCGCCCGCAAAGACATCGAAGAATCCCAAATTATTTCCAAGCGGGATTCGCGTAGCTTTCATCTCTCCGGGAAGAAGAGGTGATGTGGTATGCTGCTGAATGAATAGACTTCACGTGAACGTTGCTTGTTACGTATATTTGGTCATTATGCAAATTAGTTGTTTTGTTATTTAAACCGGTGTTGTTTGGGAATAAAGGTCAGTCGTTTCATTTCTCTCCAACCTAGACCGTCCTCACCAAACGGGGACATCACAGATGTGTTCAGTACGAATATACCCAGGGACGATTTTTTAGTTGCCCCGATTACTGCTTTCTAGCTAAAGTAATTGCTTGACAAATTTGGAAAAAGTAGGCAAAGTACAGGTTACGCACACATTTCAGCTTATTTCTCAATAACGAAGAGCGATTTCACAATAAATAAAAAATCGTCCCCAGATATTTGATGGAGGTATCGAGTGATATAACCGATGTCTCGCGAAAAAATTTACTGGAGTCTGCAAAAAATCTGGAAAATTATACTTCTTCTATGATGTGTTAAAAATATTTTAGAAATGCAACATTAGTTTCATGGTATGCATTAAAAAGAGAAAATGTCAAGCTATATTTTGATATAAAAATGACTTCTTAACTCCAAGTAATGAATGAGTAATAATGGTGCAAACTTTATGTGACCAAAGGGAATCACCACCTTAAGTAAAGACTAAATTAAGTCAATCTCGAGTAGCTACTGAAACTTTTATTTATTAAGTTAAAATTGTAATAGTATAAGTTTGCTAGTGCATACTTGATAAGTTCGCTGCCTTTTTATGCGCGCGCGCGCGCGGTGTGTGTGTGTGTGTGTGTGTGTGTGTGTGTGTGTGTGTGTGTGTGTGTGTGTGTGTGTGTGTGTGTGTGTGTGTGTGTGTGTGTGTGTGTGTGTGTGTGTGTGTGTGTGTGTGTGTGTGTGTGTGTGTGTGTGTGTGTGTGTGTGTGTGTGTGTGTGTGTGTGTGTGTGTGTGTGTGTGTGTGTGTGTGTGTGTGTGTGTGTGTGTGTGTGTGTGTGTGTGTGTGTGTGTGTGTGTGTGTGTGTGTGTGTGTGTGTGTGTGTGTGTGTGTGTGTGTGTGTGTGTGTGTGTGTGTGTGTGTGTGTGTGTGTGTGTGTGTGTGTGTGTGTGTGTGTGTGTGTGTGTGTGTGTGTGTGTGTGTGTGTGTGTGTGTGTGTGTGTGTGTGTGTGTGTGTGTGTGTGTGTGTGTGTGTGTGTGTGTGTGTGTGTGTGTGTGTGTGTGTAGTGAATGAACTGTTTTGTCGAGCAAATCAGTGTACAGTTTATCCGAATTCATCTTGTTTTCAGGCTCAGTTGAGGATAAATTTAAGATAATTTACGATATGTGCGACAGAAATGGCACCGGCGTGGTCGACAGAAACGAATTCTGTACCCTGATGAGGTAATAGCAAGAGTACACAATTAATAAAAATGTAACAAGTTATGCTCTGGGCGGTAACTGCTCTGCGCACACCCGCAGTTGCGTACCTAGTCGATCGTACCCGCAAGCCAGTACCCAGTATGCATTACGCAATTGCGTATGCTCACTCGTTTTTACATTAAGCCATCCCTCTCCACAAATGTAACCTACAATCATTCGACAATGATAGATGATGGGTCACATTTGTGGGGGGGGCGGTCTGTTTCGGAGATATGACGCTAATCACACTCTTATTAATTATGTACTCTTGGTAATACAAAGAGTGGATTATAGGAAGAGTATGACACGGTAGTCTTCCTAGTGCAAATAGCCTGTCAAATGCTCGGCACATTAAGGGGCGGGGACGGTTAACAGTGGACGGTTAACAGAGTTAACCATAAGATTATATGCGGTTGAATTAAAATGAACCTGATTGGCTAATCGCCTACTTTATGTCAAAATTACGTGCATAACGTGACCCCCCAGATCTTGTGACGCTCGCTTAGCCTTGTTAAGCGTGTGTTTATGTGCGTTTGAACTGAAATGCTGATTGGCTGCTTAGCTAACGTAACCTTCCCCAATGCATTTCAATAGCAGCAGCTAAGTAGCCAATCAATTGCATTTCAGTTCAAACTCATGGAAACACACGCTTAACAATGCTAAGCTGAGCCCCCTTTCGATCTCGAGATCTTGGGAGGGAATACACGTAATTTTGACTTAAGGTAGGCGATTAGCCAGTCAGATTCATTTTAGTTCAAACGCATATAAACACATGGTTAACTAACCGTGACCCCCACCGAGATTTCGGCCTTAGTAATGCCCAGCACCTGAGAGGCTATTTGCACCAGGAAACCAGGACACCAATACTTACGATGACGCGATCTTTCAGCGTAATTTTTACCGGGATTTATTTTACCTATATGTTTGTTTTAGAAATTTTTGAATTTTAAGTTTCTTGCTAGTTTGAAGATGAATTACAGAAAATTTTAAGAAAAATTTTAATTTTTAGGTCAATTTCAAGCTTTGCCGGAACAAATTTGACTGAACACCAGCAGAAGGTGTTGGAAAGTTCAATGCTGGAACACTGCGGGATACCCGTGGAACAGGATCTGCTGTCTTACTCGGATTTCCAGGCAATTCTAGCGGAAGTGCGCCACGGTCGGCAGCCCCTGGGACTTCATGTGAAATGGAGAAAACAAAATTACTGCAACTATAGCAGCGAGTAAATACGCAAGCTTTACCTCTTCGTTTTGATCACCTATATTACACCTTTATTACACCAAGAGTACAAAATTTATATATTTATAAATTATATACTCTTGATTACACTGATTAACAGTAGAGAAAATACAAAAACAGCTGCTAGTTGAACCCTTGTGTTTCATTTATGTAGCTTATGTGTTTTTTATTTAGACGTGAAAGCCTGAACAGCTTTTCGGTGCCATCGAAGCCGGCGCTAACAAAACTAGATCTGTACAAGAACAATGTACTCTCATTTTTGGAAGACAATCGACAACATATCGCCTGTTTGGTGGTATACTACTGTATCACATTTGCCCTGTTTGCTTGGAAATTCTTCAGTAAGGAATTTAAATAAAACCAAATTTTGTTGCATAAAATAAACCGTCAACATTAATACTAAAATGTAAATAAGAAGATAATCAAACGTGGACACTCCTGAACCAAACCAACCTTATTTCGTTACCGGCTTCAAGCTACTGGGTCTGGAAGCCGTTGGCATAAATGCTATTACCAATAAACTGTTAGTGATTCGTTGATTACTGTAGCAGTTTTATTGAAAACAACTAAAGTTTAGGACGAGGTAGAATATATTTGATAGTTTTTTCTGTACTTTTTAGGTTACAGTCAAATGAGCGAGCACCGCGACCTGCGCCGGGTGATGGGGCTGGGCATCGCCTTCACTCGAGGCGCCGCTGCGCCCATCTCCTTTTCCTACAGTATTCTGTTGCTGCCTGTCTGTCGGCATCTGATAACACGCCTCAGAGAAACCTGGGTCAATGACTACATCCCCCTGGATGCTGCCATAACATTCCATAAAATTGTGGCTATTACGGGATTAGTATTTACTTGTAAGCCGGGAAAAGCTGCTACGTCAAGGCTTAGTTAATTAATAAATTAGTTATAAACATGTTTTGTTAATTACGTCTATGCAATATCTAACTGTATACATTTGTAACCCTGTGAAATAAAATACAATTCAAGCTGCTGTTCTTGGTAAATTGTTTAATTTATTTTATTATAATTTTAGTGATTCACACCATTGGTCACTGTATAAACTTTTACCATATTTCAACACAATCTCAAGAAGGTCTCCGATGTCTGTTTCAAGAAGCTGTTTTCAGGTAATTTTCACTGTTTACTTGTCTTACATTTTTATTTATCCTTAATTTATCCTTAATTTTCGTTAGAGAATTGTTGGGTCGACTCAAGGTGGGCCTGACGCTATTTCAGGTTCATTCCTTTCATATTAACTGGCCGCAGTCAACTGCATTCAAAATTATGTGACTTAACACCTGTCTATTTCAGGGATAAACAAAACATAAAGTGATAGGATTTTATATTTCTTTTTTAATGTTTCAATGTTTGCTGTCTTGTCTACATTTGTTAATTTACGTATATTTCTGTTCTGACTATTTTAGTTCAGACTTTCAACCGGACATTTCCTACTGGTTCACTCGAACTGTTACCGGTATCACGGGGGTCATGCTGGTCGCCGTGGTCTCCATCATGTACTGTTTCGCCGCCCCTGCCGTCATCAACAACGCCTATCACGCCTTCCGTCTCACTCATCTCATGCACGTTCTCATCTACACTCTCACCATTCTGCACGGGCTTCCTAAACTTCTTGACGTACGTAGGCTAACATTTTGCGACTTTATGTTGTCTTGGAAATATTAAAATCAAGATTGCCCCTTAGAGGGGCATTATTCCGCTGTTGAGCCATATAAAATATCCTATCAATGATTTCCGATTTCAGTTTTCTTTTTATATGAAATTCACAAGCGCCCCCTCTTTTCATTATTGTGCTAAATCCTCTGTCGAAAAAATTCTTGAATGCCGGATCTTGTTGACAAGTCAGTTAGAAAAATTAGAAGCCAACTGTCAATTGAACTCAGGTTATTGCGGTGATAAGCTAAGGTCTTAACCACTTCACGACGGAAATTCTTTGTTTCCAGTAATTTTTTTCTAAATGATTCACATTGATTCACGAACATTCATTCATTGATTGATGCTTGCTGCAAATAAATATCAGGAAGGATTGAGATTATTTGAGGGCTAAGCTTGTTTCCTGAATGTTTCCAACCAACAGCTGGCGTCTGCTAATTTAAACATAATTTGATGTAATTCAGCATATCTACAATATGGTTTTGATGAATTTCTGTCAAACTCCACTAATCGAGAAATGGCTGCGGAGTATTTCAGCTGTAAATAACGCCAGAGCGTATTGTTGAATTTAAAAATACTTATACTACAGGATTCAATGAAATTTCAGGAATAGATTCTTATTAGATTTTTGTGAAAAGTAACAGAGCTGCTTTCATTGTTTTCTGTTGACTCTAAGCACATATGCTAGCCCATGTGTTGACGATAGGAGAGGCAGCAGAGAACTGAAACAGCATACATGCATTACATATTATCAAGAGATATTATGAAACCGGGGAATATATTCCGCTCCATCGTGACTAATAATAAATATGTAAGCTTTCCCAAAGGACTAGGAGTCATTTTTCCTAAAGATTTTGAATTAGTTAAATGGTTCAATACCTTGAATTCGCCGTATTTTTATGTGTACAATTCTTTTCTTTTTTTATTTTAGAAACCTTCCTTTTGGTGCTTCTTTCTGGGACCCTTCATTTGTTTCATTGTGGATAAGATAATGTTGGCCCGACAAAAGTATCGAAAACTGGAAATTGTGTCTGCATCTCTGCTGGTTTCAGGTACATATATATGTACTAGGGCGCATAACTCGATTACCGGTGCCGATTTTAATAGTCCTTTAGTTAAATAATTAAATTTAATGAGAATTTTAAATGATATAGGACTTTAATTGAATTTCCAAAAAATAGTGTCATGGTTTCACCCGGTATTGTATTTTAAATCCAACTATGCATGTTTGGATGTCAATGCGGGAATTAATAAAATTACATTTGGCTAGGAATTCTCTCATGTGCATCACAATCACATTAATCCATTTAATTTATGTCTTTTGTCAAAAAAGAAACTCACTTACGAAAAAACAAAGACTTACATTACTTAATACGACATTTATATTTTCCTAATTTTCGTGTTTTCTGTTTGCTTTTAGATGTTGCATATGTGCAATTCAAGCGTCCGCGTAACTTTCAGTTCAAGTCTGGCCAGTGGGTCCAGATGAGTTGCCCCGCCTTTAATTGTTGCCGCTTTAACGAATGGCATGCCTTCAGTCTTGCCTCAGCGCCCCAGGAGCACACCCTGGAAATCTACGTCAAAGCTCAGGGACCCTGGACCTGGCAAATGAGACGGGTCATCTATGAGGCTCAGCAGTCGGGGAAACCCTATCCATTAGTAATCAGCGAAATGTCTTAATTGCTTGTTAATTGAAAAGTAGTTATAAAGTTGATCATCATTATCATTAAGCAAAGACATTCTCTCACAACTATACGTAGGTAAACGCGAATGCTTAAAATGTGTTTACCTGTAGTGATCAAAGTTGCTTCCAATGCAGCAGAAGGCGCTAAAAACAAATCTTGCCTAGAGTTGCACTACTTGGAAATTTAACCGGTTTTTCTCACCACACTTACGTAGTTTTTGACATTTTTAAATCATCAATTTAATTTAGCTTCATATGTGTGGACCGTACGGCGGCGGGAACCAGGACTGGTCCAATTATGAGGTGGCCATTCTAGTGGGCGGTGGGATTGGCGTTACTCCCTACGCATCCATTCTTGCCGACTTAGTCAAGTCTCGGTCCAATTCCAAAGTCTTTTCAACTGTATCCTGTACAAAGGTACTTTCTACCAGCTCTGTATTGTATTACCAGAGTACATAGTACTAGGAATATGCCTAGGCATGCTCTCTGTTTTCAGAGCAAAAACTATACTCTGTTCACTAATGGCTGCCCACAAATTTGATGTCTGTCCACACATTTGATCTCAGTGACTCCCCCCGCAAATTAGACCCTGGTGACACTCCCCCTCGCAAATCAGTACCTGGCCGAAATGGGTTCAGCCGTTAACGAACAGAGAATAGTTCTGCTCCCAAGGGTATGCCTACTGGTATGCTTTTATCAGTCTTATCTTTATGTACTCTTGGTGTTGCTAGACTGACATTCCACAATGAACAGGATGAAAATTTCAGCAATCTGGTCATGGATTGCAAAATGAATATTTTGATTTTAAACAAAAAATGATTTCTAGAAAACATTTTAGGTATATTTTCTTTGGATCTGCCCAACGCATCGAAACTTTGAATGGTTCATCGATGTACTGAGAGACGTGGAGCGACAGGACACAGAGTCCATTCTGGAAGTACACATATTCATAACTCAGTTTTTCCACAAATTTGATCTTCGGACAACTATGCTGGTAAGATCTTGCAACTTATTTTGGCATTACATTTCGTTGATGTTTTATACGTTTCACTATAGTCGGTACTTGTTATTTACCTTTTACTATTTATCTATTCCATTAAAATTTTCATTTGTAGATTTGTAGTTGCTCACTGTTTCAGTATATTTGTGAGAAGCACTTTCAACGCATCGAAGGAAGAAGCATGTTTACGGGTCTTCGTGCTGTCAATCATTTCGGTCGTCCCAATATGGAGATTTTCCTACAATATGTTCAAGGTCGACACGAAAAGGTGGGCTGCATGTTTTTGATGAGATGAGGTAAAGCACAGTATTTTGCCGGGGGCAGAATCAATCGAGAATGTATTTGACCCTCCACTCATTTTCACAGGAGCCTGTAAAGTTGGAAGTGTAGCTAACCAAACTTTACGGGTGGAAACTGTGCGCGTATGGAAACGACGAACCTGGAGGAGCTTATGTTCCAGTCGACCTGGGCAGGATCTCGCCAAGAATATTTAAACCTAGCTGAAGACTGAACAAAGCTTTCTAAGGGACAAATAAATGCCTAACTATCAGCCACAGAAGAAACTTTGAATAAATTAAATACACACTCAGTGAATAATTAACCTACCTAAATTCAGAAATAACTCAGAACCCTACCTACCGACTATACAGTTCTAATAAAACCTAAGTTAAAGACACCCTAACGGCTCAGTTACTGAGACCGCATTTAATAAAAGACTAAAGGAACAAAGGGAGCGACTCCCGAAATATGACAGAACAGTATTGGAAATTTGGACAGAAGAGACATTCATAATAGAGGAAATTTCAAAGAATATTGGGAATTAGGGAAAAATTAAATTTAGACAACACAGAAATTAAACATTCTCGCACAATAAATTACACAATTTAAAGTAGACCCACAATACATACTAAACCCATTTCTAAATAAAGTCTCAACAGTAATTCCCTAAGCCGTCGCGGCTGTCAACAATATAGAGTATGACATCATAAAACTTTCCCTAAAATAAACTACAAATTATTAATTATTGAATAGAACAAAACAAAATACAAACCAACTTAGACTAGACTCTCAAGGTCGCCTTGGAGTCGGGTAAAATCAAAAGAAAGTTTTCAACTTACAAGTACCAAGGGCTAAATCCAGAATTGAAAGGCAAAAAGCAGGCGCACTTTAAAGAGACAAAACGACCACACGCTAGGCTGCAGAAACAAGAGACTGACTAGTTTTTGAAAGGGATGCTGAGAGAGACGCCTGGTGAATTTTGATTGGTCCATTTTGAGACCCCCTTTGCAGACGGGATGCTCAGAGCGCATCCAGAGAAATTTCAAAAGACAAGCAGCGCCACCTAGCAGCTAGGTGGGCTGAATAAAATATAACACATATTATCATAGAAAATAACCTATTTCACACCAATTTCAACACAAATTTACACAATTTCCCACGACACTTATTTCTCATTAAAAATACCATTCTTACTAAAATTTCACATTAAAATAAACACACTAAAAATATACACTCAACTCACAAGAGGGACAGACGCAACGTCTCCCTATTACATCTCCCCAGGGCTTACTGCCCGAGCTCCTGCGAGGGACACATAAACCAGAAAGAAGGAAGAAATTTACCCAACAGTGAAAATTTTTGACTGAATTTTGGTAAATGGGTCTCAGCAAATAAGTCAGAACAAAAGAAAGCACAAGAATACAAAGCTAAACTAAACTTGACTAAATAAGAAACACAATAAAAATGACATGGCGTCAAAAGACTAGTGAAGACCAGCCATAAAAACACGCCTGGGAGACTGCCATTGTAATGCCACGGGACGGTGCGTGAATGGGCGACCCATGATCCTCCAGCCGCAGCGGCGGGGATCTCGTACCTGTATAAAAAGTAAACCAAATGAACAAAATAAGAACCCAAATGTCAGCTTCGTCTGGGTCTCTTCAAGCTAGGGTACGGAGGTAACCTCCCGCCAAATTTAGGGTGCGCCATCTCCGGCTGGGTGGGTGGGGGGCCTAGGCTCGCATCGCTAACTCAGTTCCCTGCGGATCTCCTGCAAAATTAGAAAGGCGAAAAGTAATTAATAAAATAATTTAGGGGGATGGGTAATGAAATTAATTTAATCCCAGTGTTTCGCGTGTAAGTAGGAGTAGGTTTGTGGAGTCTTTAAGTAAAATATAAGTATTAAATTAAATTAAAAGAGTTACAAAGTAACCCTAAACATGCTTAAGCATGTATAAAAAGGACCAAAAGGGTACGGAGAGTCCCCAAGTACCCTCGTGGTACTTATAAAAATAAAATAAATTAAATTAGGGAGGGGTTAAAATGGAGTCTTAAAGTTACTAAAAACGCGAAACACTGGTTAAAATATTAGTAGAAGGTCCCTTAAAAATAAGAATTTTGGAGAAGATCCTCCCAACCGCGCATGCAGGCCTTACAATAGAATAGGGGCATATAATTCGGGAACTACTTTGGCGCTCTGGGGTGGGAAACGAAACTGACATTTTACCAAGAAAATTTTTATAAAAATCAAATAACAGGTACAAATGTGGACAGGAACCGTTGGGACAACTAAAAGACATAGGTACTAAAATAATTTTGATAAAAATGTGGCGGCAGTAAAGGACGTAAATTGGGACATGGCTGGTGCGTCACACATCTTCTGACGTTGCGTCAGGTTACAGAATACTAATTAAATACGCAAAACCCGCAATCAAAACCCGTTAATGAAAATACGAAATTAAAAGCTTCGGGAAAAAAAGAAACCCGGTTTTAGTAAAACTTTTGGACATAACTTTGGTTAAATGATTAAAGCAGACAAAATACGAACATGACCTGTAAAACTGTACAACGAATCACATATACAAGGCAATATTATGCATAGAACACAGTCGAAATCACTACAAAATACACAGAATTTTGGTTAATTTTTAAAATAAAGCTCCAGGAAAATGGTAAAAGGTTAAGTAAATGGTTAGAAATTCTAATGTTTTAAATAGGAAAGCTCAAGAAAATGGTAAAATGTAAGTAGATAAATAAAGAGACTCTAAAATTTGGAATAAAACTGGGAGAAAGGTTATGTTTTTAAATGTTAAGAACACCACAAAAAATACGGCACAGAAATAAAATACATACATGTATAGTTAAAGCACCAAATAGACTAGTTGAAAGTCACCAAAATAGGGGATCGTCTTCTTTAAGGAATGAATCTATATACAGTATAGCGTCCATATCTCTGGAATGGCACAGATCGGGAAAGTAAGGCAAAAATTGAGCAAAAATTTAGTCTTCATCGGGTTGTCACAATCGGGAAATAGGCATCTGAATTGAGCAATACGTCATCATGTGGCAAGCTTCATAATTTGGGTAATCAAATCCGGGTAATAATAGTCCAACATAAAGGTAGTCCATGATTGAGGTAAAGTTAGGTCCAGAGGTAAAAGTCAATATAGATGGAAAGGATCGGAAAGACAATGACACAAAATGAAACAGTAAATAACACCGCCGCAGGGTTGATAGAATGATAGGATGGGAGAAACTTCCGCCGTAATGATGTAATGATATGAGATGAGACGAGTGACTTCCGCCGTTAATATGATACCTCCGCCGTCATAATGATACCTCCGCCGTCATAATGATATTACATCCGCCGTGATTGATAAGGAAAGGGGATTTGAGCTACAACTACACCGTAGCGGTAAGTTGAGCTAATTACGTAAAGTAACACCAGTCGCTGGTAGTAACCGGGGGCAGGGGGAAGGTTTAGAAACAGTTCCAAACCGGGCTCTGGCGGTCAATCGGGAGGCGAGAGCCAGCACGATGAGGGCCGGAAGGATCAAAAATGGCGACGCAAATGCAGGGGCAGAAGACATTATTCTCCTGTCCCGGCGGTGCTAATCCAGCGATGAATTCTCCCGTGCGATTCACGGCATGCGCAGCGCAGCCGCTCGCAATTCCGTTGGCGGGTTATCCACTCCGAAGAATGGTGGGGCCATTCTGCCGTACTTCCAATTCTCACGTACTGAATGGTCCGATCCAAAGTAATGACTACAAATTGTTCGATGATAAGAATAAGGCAAAAATCGTAATGTAATAGCTCAAATCACACGCAAAATTAAACCTGAGATTATAAAAGCAGCACACGGTTAACATGTGGCAAAGCAAGAGCTGGCCTATACTAATGACCCTATCTTCAGTGGACCAGGCAGATGAGCACAACGAGGCAGCCTCATTGCAACCCGCTCACCGCCAAATACTGTAAGAAAAATCCCCAAATATTAAATACCATTCCAATAAATTGCGGCTGACAGGCAATCCCTAGTTTAAACCCCACGCTCATACACCCGTCCGCTGAAATCCCCCAACCAAGCATGCAAGCAGCAACTAGAATCTGAAATAAGCCTCAGAAAAAGTGCAAAAACTAACAGAAGGTGAAAGCATGACAAGTGTGATATAAGAAGTAGAAAAAGGAAAAGAAAAACTACGCACACAGGAGAGGGTGACCTACCTAAAGTTAGCCTACGTAAAAGGAAAGAACCAAAACATTACACATACACAGGTTAACAGCATATATACATACACACACACACACACCCAGTGCATACGCTACAGCATACACTATATGTATGGAGGGTTTGGTTTGACTTGGCCCAACTCTGACTTGGCCCAATAAAAATGATTGGTTGTTTTACAGAACGGCACATGACCAATTAAATTCAAAAACGCAGACATGTATGTATACATGCATATGTTAACTGTTATTGTATAATTTATTTTTGTGTAAATTGAAAAAATCAGCAAACTTTAAAAGCTGTATATACATTGTATAAAATTTCAAAAATTTTATCGGTAGGTAAGTTATTAAAGTTTGTTGAATGAATTTGAATTATAATTTGTTAATAGTATAACCTCAATTTTTCATTCCATTACATTTTTATTTTAGTTAATTTTATTTTTACAGTAAATATTGGGTACTTCTAAAGATTATCAGTTTAATTAAATTAATTTTAAATTAAAAATCCATATTTTAGACAGAAACGTGATAATTTTTGTAAACAGTCACCTCCCCTCACTGTTATTTACAAGTGGTACACTCTACCGTAGGACTTTCTCCCTTTAGTAAAGTAGGCGGGGCTTAGCTGTTTTACGTGACAGTTGGGCCAAATCAGAGTTGGGCCAAACGAGACTACACCGTATGGAGAGATATGATAGGGCCCCCTTAACAATTTACAGCGAAAGACAATCCCATTGAGTTAAATGAAAAACCCCCATAGGTAAATTTAAAAGTAAAGATAAGAGAATGCCCCTGTTAGGGTAGATAAGAGAGAGAGGGAGAGAAAACCTATGGCTAGATTTTACAGCCATAAGTTACGAGGTTACAATAAAATTAAATTGAAAAGAAAACCCCACTTTACACCGGAAATAATGAATCATAGAGGAGGCCACATTAGGAAATTTAAACCCCACCCTATTCAAAGGGTTATGCAACACGTATAATGCAAACACCAATTGTTAGAAATAAAACCCTAGGTAATACAAAAATAGGAATTCTTTAAAAGAAAATTAACACACCTTACTATACAATTGCAAGGGCCCTTGCGTTACACAAGGCCTATTACAGAAACTAGTGCTGCAAGTTACGTATACTGTAGGTTGCCTACAGTGTCACAACTGGCAATTTGACTGGGGCGTCCAGAAAAGGCTTTAATCGGTTGATGTTAACCACCACCGGGTCACTTAACCCGTTAGTGCGAGCAATACGATAATTCGTTACAGAAATCTTGTCCAAAACCCGATAAGGTCCTTCGTATTTAGGCCGTAACTTCTTACTCAAACCTGTAGGTACATTCTTATTTTCAATATTGAGCATAACCAGGGTTCCTGGCTTATACTCGACAGGTGAAGCTCTCAGATCGTACCTTTCTTTATTAACCAGCGCTGCCTCTTGTAAGGCTTCATGAGCTGACCGCCATGCTTCATTCATCCTGGCCAGTAGCTGGCTACGTGCGTCGCTGTAATTCTGAGTAGTGCCTTCCTCGCCAGGAAGTTGAAAGAAATTATCCAACGGGTCGCTTATACCTTTCGGTCACCCTTTGGACTGTTCGGGCGCGACCCAGGCTAGATACCGTTCCACATATGCATTGATAGTAAAAACCAGGGGCTGAGACCAAGACACGAGACCAAGACACAAGACCAATAACACCACACTAAAACACGAGGGCAGGGGCCTATACAATGCATATGCCTCCAAGCTTCCCGATATTTCCTTTTCCGAAATATCGATCACAAGGAGCACGACTCACTCTTCGATCACCCAAAGGGGCCGAGCTTGCCGTGGCCTGACTGTACATTGAGCCAGCTCTTAGACTGCACCCATTACAGGTGAGCCTAAGTCCTGACCGGCTGGTGACCCAGTCGATAGCGATCGCCATCCAACCTCTCGATTGGTGGAAACCGACGGTCTGATCCGTGCCAATTTGCCAACCATACACGAACTTTGACCGTTTTCACCAGCCTTGCCTGTTCACTGATCGATGCCTTCTCCGGTAAGCCGCCGGAGGTAGGATAAGAACCAACCACTGCCGAGCCCCAAGCTCCAGGCAGCCACACGCACAGTAAAACAAGCACCCTATGCATCGACCAGCTTAGGTGTGGACTGTCGTCCACGTACCACGCATTGCCACTTGTCATTGGCCTAGTGCCAATGCCAGCCCGACAAATGCGCCGACTAGACGGTACCACAGCAGGATGTTCATTCATCCTTCGACCGACACGGGGGGGCTTCAGCCCTCTCCCCCAGCGCTATAGCGACCGCTTAACGTGTCCCTGGACCCTTGCGAGTCCGCTGCCGCCTGTTAGGCGCTAGCCTTGGGGAGCCTATCCCCCTTGGCCACGCCTGCAGGTCTCCTGGGGTCAGCAGGGGTACCTTCTTGTCGCTCAAAAGAAGATATTGATGTGGAAAGATCACCCAGTTATGGTCCGCCTGAAAGTCATAGCCAATGATAAAATCTTGTTGTAAACTATTTGTAACATTAAAGGTATATTCATACCGGACGCCATGTAGTTTGAAGGCAATCTTGGTTGTACCCAATATGGCTAGGCTCCGGTCGTCGGCAGCCGTAGCTACCTCCGTAGCTTTTGTTTCATCCAAGTGTAGGCGTTTGTTACTGTTGAGTTGGTCAAAGAAATGTTTGGACATTAGGCAAATATTAGCACCCGTGTCTAACAGGGCTAATGTCTTAATGCCTCTAACCTCCACAATCACGTACGGGCTTTTCTTCAAGGCAATATGAGTACACTGCGAGACAAAGAATGGTGCAGTCCCATTTAGTACGGATAGTACCGCTCTGTTTAGGTGCTTAGTCTGAGCTGTGGGTTGCCCACTAGCTTCCTCGTTGTCGCTGGCTTCTACGTCTAAGTTAAACTCGACTCTTTGAGCTGGGCTAAGAGCGGCACGAAGCTGCTGTTCTAGGTCCCATATTCCGTATTTGTCCCCAATATCAGTAGAAGTCACTTCTTGCTGATCTGCGGTGGTCATGCCACTTTCCAATAGGTTTCCAGGCGTAGTGGCCTTTCCCGATGTTGTGATTACCTCATCCTGTTGTAGTACTGTAGCGTCGTCCGTATTAGCGGACGTATTTTCCTGCGCCCCGGGCGCCGGTTCCTCATCTACAGGCGTGCTATCCAACACTACGATCTCATTAGGGTCATTTAGGCGGGTTCCCCGTCTACCCTTACGAGGTTGCGGCGGGTCCTCCGACCAAATAGGCTGGTCTGGTTCGCGGAGACTTCCCTTCTCTTGAAGTTCCAGAGTTCGTTCGTAATCTTTCTGTACAAATTCAGCCAACAGTTGTTCAAAACTCTGAGTAGACTGGCGTACCTGGTCCGTCACGGACATTACATTAACAGCCAGCTGCTGAATTTGTTCGCCGATGGACTGGGCAACCACGTGAGCTTGTTGGACAGCTTGATTGACGGTTGCCCAACCTTGTCGAATTACTGCATACTCCGAAGTTTCCAATAGGGCGAATCTGTTACGGGTAGGGACACCGGATTGTACCGGTGTTTTCGGATGTTTCATCCCTTTTTCTACCGGTTCCCACTCACCCTGAGTGTCCTTTCGCAATTTCCAAGGTGTTACTGGAGTAGCCCCAGACCTATGAACTTCAACTGGCGCTAACGTTAGGCCTGAGGGACCAGATTCGTCATCCGATACGTCCGTTTCCGTGAGCTCTCGTCGGCTAGGGTTGTTCGCTGCTGACCAAGGTTTCAAAGAACTCGACCGCTTAGGCGGAGACGCCCCAGTAACCACAATACTGGGCGGTTCCTTCGTAGAGATGGGAGTTTCCGGCACCACCGGGGTAGTGACAGCCAGTTCTGACGTTGGGGTTTCCCCAGTGCTTACTGCTGAAAGCCCAGGACCCAAGGATTGGTTTTCCCCAGGGCTTTTAGCTTGCTCCCCATTTACAGGGGCCTGGTTTTCCCCAGGGCTTTTGCGATGAGCCCCGGCTCCCGATTGATTCTCCGTCCGAGTTGGCGTCCATTGTTGTAAAGGTCGAATAACCTCAATGGGGTCCGTTTGCACCTCCTTCGAGGTCGATGTCTTCCTTTGCCTCCGGGTTGGGCCCGCGCCAGGTTGCCTAGCACGAGTCTGCGCCGCCATGGCTGCGGAATTTTCCTGCCACTTCATGGCTTTACGCACTGTAGAGAGCATATTCCATTCAGTACCAGGTGCTCGTTTCCACCGCCTATTATACGGGACAGGACGCTGGGAAGCCCCTCCATCGCCAAAAGGTTTCACTTCTTTACGCCAGCGATTCCAGTATTTATATGGCCGAAGGTTGCCTTCGCCATCATAGACTACGTCTCCTCCATCCGGAAAACCTCCATTTGCGAGGACCACTTCCTCTTCTGGGAACCATTCAGCCCGTCTGCGTACTTGCTTGCAAGTCTTACACGGACATTTCCATGGGTTCACATCCCGGTTCGTATCTTTATTTAAATACAGGCACACGGGTTCCTGGTCCCGTGGAGGAAGGGGGTCGCCTCCTTCACCTTCACTTTCCGAATCACTACTCCATAATCCTCCGTGGTTCCAATAGGGCTCGTCCTTGGACTTATTAGTAAGGTTAGAATTAGTAACAACAAAAGCTTGCACCGCACAGACCATTTCACCAGACGGTTTTGTCGGTGCGGGACACGGGTCCAGGTCTACTGCCCGCGCCCCGCGTTCTCGTTTCCTTGGTCCGGGAAACCTTCATACCGACGTGGACCTACATAACCCCTGCTGATAGAGCGGGGCCTGATCGGTTGTTGACGTTGATTCCTTTGATCCTGCTGGCCTTGCTGCCGTTGCGGCTCCTGTTGGTTACACTGGTCCTGATTCCTTTGCCCTTGGTTTCTCTGGTTCTGGTCATAGCGACTCCGGGCAGGAGGGTCACCCTCCTGGCCTCTGTTCCGGTACTGTGTATGGGTATTACCCCTTGCCTGGTTCTGACCCTGATCATTCTGACTCAGGGATTGCAGATAATCTGGGCACTGTTGTTGCCTATGGCCAACCAGGCCGCAGTACCAACACCTGCCCATAGGCTGGCGTGGCGGAGGCCGTTCGTCATTACGTTGGTAACCCTGATTGCGGTTCTGATTCTGGCCCTGGCTCTGCTGTTGTGATCGCTGCTGGTTCTCTTGGGGTCTCCCCTGCATAGCATTATAGCATTGGGCGCCCTGGCTTTGGGCACTAAAGACCGTAACAGCCTGTTCTTTGTCCAGTTCTACCTGCACTGACTCCACAATATGCAGAGCCCGAGTTATCAGATCGTTCTCCCGCACATGAGGCCAGAATTGAATGTCGGCCAGTGGGGCCGCCATTCTAGATCGCAAATCCGACTTCAGGCCTCTTTTGAACTGAGCAACCACCTTCTTTTCTTGATCGAAGCCAGGTTCGAATGGAAAGGCTTGCACCGCTAGCAAGCGCAGCGCTGCCATATAGTCGTGTGGCTTTTCCTGGGGCTCCTGCATCCGGCTATAGAACTGCTCTGCATACTGTTCCGTAGTGACGGGCAGGGGTTCGTACAACTGTCGGATCCTAGTCACTAGGTCCTCGAAGGTATCAGGTGGGCACGGAGTCATAGACTCTTTGACCTTGTCATCAAGTAAAGTCCACAGAATTCTATACTTCATACTGGCAGGAACATCATGAACCTTTACCGTAGTTTCGAAATTCGCCAACCAGCTCGTAAACTTGATGTTACTCTGCGAACCTTGAAAGGGTTTAACCCCCTTGAAGCCCTTCAGATATTCACCCAGGTGTTTAAAGCTCTCGTATGAAGATGGTTCTCGTTGCTCCGACGGGCGTGGTCGTTGCGACCGCTCTCGCCGAGAGGCAGGATAATCCCGGTCACGCGAGTAGCGTCTAGGACTAGGCGTTCTACGCATGGGCGATGGAGACGGATAGCCCGGTGATGGGGTTCTGGACCGCCGTATATCCTCTCGACGCCGGCGGGGTTGGGCCACCGGCGAGTCTCTCACCTGATCGTCACATGAATCCAAATCTACAAGTGGTGGAACCCGTTGCTGGCTCCATCTGCGACTACGGACTGGCTCTGGACTCGACTGCAGGGCCGGCTGAGACTGCCCCATTTGAAACGGGGGAGCCCCGGCATCTGGATGCATACTTGGGTTGGGCCACATACGTAATAACTCCATACAAACACGAGGAAAATTCTGCTCAAGTGCCTCCCATGTTTCTCGTGGGATTTCTGCTATCCATGCTGTAAGCAGACCTCTAATCACGCTGTATTCCTGTTCGGTCAGGCCTCTCACTCGGAAGGGGCCTGCGGTGTCCGGCACTTGCGACCGGTGGCGGGCAGGCACAGTGGGTTGGTCCCGTAACGGAACCACCCACGCGTCCATTGGCCCGCGCACTTTCGGTTTCCTATCCGGTTCCGGTTCGGGGTCATCGCCATCTGGCCGTTGACTACTGCTAACCCGTTTCGGGCGCTTTGACCGTGTGAGGTCAATATGAGCTGTAGAACGGAAACGTGGACCTGAGGCCGCTGTATCACTAGGGCCTACTAGCCCCGGTTGTCGCGAATGTCCGCCCCCCTCCTGCCGTCGCGGCCTAGAGCGGTTAAGCGGAGGAAATGGCATGGCTCCCGGTTGTCTTCGTACCAAAGAGCTATCCGACCCTAAGCGTGGTCGCTGCCGGAATAGATTCAGTTCCAGTTGACTAATAAATGCTCGTAAATCCGAAACATCAGAAATACCTGGTATTGGTTCTGCTAACGGCTCCTTGTTGGTCTCCTTGCTCCGGAGAGTGGAATCAATCCGGGCCAATTTGAGGCGCAGGAATTCCAATTGCTCGCGAACGCTTGCCTGTTCATCCCACTCCTCTTCAATAAACTCCCCCTGATCAGTAGGTGACAGGAATTCATCGGTCTTCTGTGAGGCCTCGTCCTCTTGTTGGTCGTCGTGACCCTGATCCGTAAATTCTTCCTGAAGTTCCTCCTTTTTGGAGGCTTTATTATTGGCTGAATCCGATCGCAGGAAGGGTCTACTAAGCGTAGCGCTCGTAGAAGCTGGGCCAGCAGATGCCTGGCTTGTCGAAGATTGAGTAGAGGAATGCTTGCTCAGGGCCGGTTGAGGAAATAACCGCCCAAAGCCGTCTGGAATCACGGGCCCGTTGTCCATCGCGTTACTTGAAGTGGCTGTATCAGCCGGCTTGGTCGCAGCCCTGGTCGTTTTCACCGGCGAGTGTTGTACAGACATATAGACAATTTTCAAAGAAAAATTGCACAAAATGTAGGACCGAAAAAATTATACGCGTACAATTGGTTAAAATAGAAACTCAAGTTAAAACAAAACACTAAAAGGAACAACTGAATTAAGTATACAAGAAAAGATACCAGGAGATCAAATCCGAGAAGCAAAACGAGAAGCGAATTAATGCTACCACACAAAGGGAAAAGACAAAAATACGAGAGCTAAAAATTAGACAAAACTAAGAGAACAAACAAGAAAAAGGTCGAAGACTGGCTGCCTAATGTAAAGTTGGAAGTGTAGCTAACCAAACTTTACGGGTGGAAACTGTGCGCGTATGGAAACGACGAACCTGGAGGAGACTTATGTTCCAGTCGACCTGGGCAGGATCTCGCCAAGAATATTTAAACCTAGCTGAAGACTGAATAAAGCTTTCTAAGGGACAAATAAATGCCTAACTATCAGCCACAGAAGAAACTTTGAATAAATTAAATACACACTCAGTGAATAATTAACCTACCTAAATTCAGAAATAACTCAGAACCCTACCTACCGACTATACAGTTCTAATAAAACCTAAGTTAAAGACACCCTAACGGCTCAGTTACTGAGACCGCATTTAATAAAAGACTAAAGGAACAAAGGGAGCGACTCCCGAAATATGACAGAACAGTATTGGAAATTTGGACAGAAGAGACATTCATAATAACAGTATAAGTAGAGGAAATTTCAAACAATATTGGGAATTAGGGACAAATTAAATTTAGACAACACAGAAATTAAACATTCTCGCACAATAAATTACACAATTTAAAGTAGACCCACAATACATACTAAACCCATTTCTAAATAAAGTCTCAACAGTAATTCCCTAAGCCGTCGCGGCTGTCAACAATATAGAGTATGACATCATAAAACTTTCCCTAAAATAAACTACAAATTATTAATTATTGAATAGAACAAAACAAAATACAAACCAACTTAGACTAGACTCTCAAGGTCGCCTTGGAGTCGGGTAAAATCGAAAGAAAGTTTTCAACTTACAAGTACCAAGGGCTAAATCCAGAGTTGAAAGGCAAAAAGCAGGCGCACTTTAAAGAGACAAAACGACCACACGCTTGCTGCAGAAACAAGAGACTGACTAGTTTTTGAAAGGAATGCTGAGAGAGACGCCTGGTGAATTTTGATTGGTCCATTTTGAGACCCCCTTTGCAGACGGGATGCTCAGAGCGCATCCAGAGAAATTTCAAAAGACAAGCAGCGCCACCTAGCAGCTAAGTGGGCTGAATAAAATATAACACATATTATCATAGAAAATAACCTATTTCACACCAATTTCAACACAAATTTACAGAATTTCCCACGACACTTATTTCTCATTAAAAATACCATTCTTACTAAAATTTCACATTAAAATAAACACACTAAAAATATACACTCAACTCACAAGAGGGACAGACGCAACGTCTCCCTATTACAAGCCAAAGACCCGACTTGGCTCATGTCAGTCAAACCTGCAGTGCCGGTCCATCTATTTAGTCTGCTTACATAAAAGAAAGAAGAAAGTCGTGTAGCACCAAATGTCCGAATCATTAGGACCTGCGGTGGGTATCGAACCCACGGCATTTCGCAGACTAGGTGAACGCTCTGCTAATTGAACTACATAGGCACAATCATATCAAGCTATAGTATAAAACAAAACATAAAATAAAATATACATGACTACGTGAGCTCACGTATGTAGATACAAAGCGAAGGCAGAGCAAGTTCAAGAGCCATCACACTTGTTCTACAGATGTAAATAAATTTGAAATGAAGAAAGTCATGTAGCACCAAAGGTCTGAAAAAATTGTCAAGTGTCAAACCGTTGCATTGTAAAGTTTTACTATTTTAGCAGTCCAAAATAGGCGTGTTCAGTTGTGGTCCATCTCCTTTGAACAAGAGTGTTCAAGTTGCCTGTGAAAATGTCAATAAACGAAGACGATTGCCGTCATTTATTCACAAGTACGAGACTTTTTGATGGAATTGGCTTGTAAACTGCTTGAAATCACCAAAGGAATAGTTCTGCCTTGTTTTCTGCTGAGATTGTAAGTCTTAGAAAATAAATCTTGTGGCTTCTGTGATCAACCACCCTGTAACAATTGCGTTCAACAGAAGTAACAGAAATATTTGGGCAAATTTTGATTTCAAGAAAATTAAACTCATTAATTACTGAATTAAACTAAACTAATGGTCAAGTCTTTCTGAGGATTGATGGAAAGAATTGAAGCTGTGGGACTTAAATCTCTGTTATTCGTGTCTGTGACTTTCATTTGCTTGTTGTGATGTAAGACTCACTGCCATTTTCTTCATATTCTATCTGTCATGTATGATTTTGTTGTATATACCATATTTCTGTTCTGTTCGTCTTTAGCCGTTCTAGGTGTCTTATTTTCTGCCAAATCTCCAATTGTCTTTCGCCTGTCAGTGTAATGCTTATTGTACAATTTGCTTCATGCTGCCGTTTTTGTATTGTCTATTGTCCATTGTGTCTTAAAGTTGCCGGCATCTAATTTATGTCTATTAAAAGCATAGAGTTTGTAGTTAAGATCAGTGTTGGCATCTGGGATGGGATCCCATGGGATCCCATGGGATGGGATGGGATGGGATTGAAAACTCATCCCATGTGGGATCAGTGGGATTTCGTGGGATCATTTTGCCTTACAATGCCTTCAAACACCTTTTCCAAATTTCGAAACAGTGAAACATTTTGGTAAATTTGGCATCAAATTATCTGTTCAATTTCATGATTGGCGTTTTGATGACTACCAGCAAGGCAGAATATGGAGCTCTTTAAGCTACTGGTATCGCTTTGTGTAAACGTAACCTTACAGGCTCCAATTTTTATGATGAAAGTTGATGAAACTTTCGAAATATGGTGCTTTTTTAACATTCTGGGACCAGTCCCGCATTTTTAGGTGGAAAGATAAAAGCATCTTTAGTTTTGCCACTATTCTTTCAGTTCGTAATCGATACACCAGATTGGTTGATATAAATAGAAAAAGGTCAACGAAATGAACATTTTTGCTTTTACGACCTTTGAGCTCTGTCTGTTAAGCTAGCAGGTGAGGGGGATCAATCATGAGATTTTTAGATTACGGATTTCGTTCATTTTCACATAATATGTCGTGCATATCAAGTTCAAATTCCTGTCTGTAAAAAATCAACAATTTTCACAATTCTACAGCAAAAATCTCTACACTGGCAAAGGCAATTCTAATTCCACAGTGACACAGTATCTGTTTAGAGTCTTAGAACTATACAAATGTTACCAGGTGTCTGACACCAGTTTCGAGATTTTTTGGCACAGAATTATATTGCAATATTACATATAAATTACACTTTTTCAATTTCCTATTTCGACACAGCAGACCTCAGCTTTGAGGTGAATTTTCCTTAGTGCCACACCCCAGTTGATTTCGCGATGGTAGTGTCATACCAAATTTTGCATTGGGTCCACGGCCCACGCTATGGCACTGAATAATTGCATATCGCAATTGCATAGGCAAGGCTAAGATGAATTTTCTCAATAACCGAAGGAGATGCGACTTAAATTTTATAAACTCGTTAAAATGTCTCACTTAGACAATAAAATTTGTAAAAATGAGTTAAATTGGAGATGGTAGAAACAATTACCCTAAAGTGGGCTCCCTTAAGTTTGCATAAGCCAAAAATTATTTTGTAGGTGGCCATTTTTGAAGAAATCAGTTTTGTATCAAAATTATTGCCTAATCTTACGGAAACTTTTGATACTCAATCGATTTAATTCTATTGATTTACTTTCTTCTCAATTTATACAATCTATAATTGCACATTTTATTAATGCCTATTAGCTGGTGTTCGTTGCTTTAAGGTAAAGATTTGGCCGAAACATTCATTTAGCAAAACTGCGATTATTTTGCTTTAAAATGAACTCGCGTTAAGCTTTCGCAGGATGAAAATTCTAAGTATTGCGGAGGGACTTTTTTACTTGAACTTTACCAGCTGCGAGAATACTCAATGCGAAGTTGCAAAATTTCGTGTCATCGCACATTTGGCGGATTTTCTGGAGTATTAAGACCTAGCAAAATCCATAAAATTTCCCTCGGCCCACATGTCCTTCATTATCATGGCATAAAATGAAATTTTGCCCGATTCTATTGTTTTAAGAAAGCGATACTCAATATTTGATGCTGTGCCGTTAAGGATTTCACCGGGCCGGGCCCGGGCCGACCTAGCGTGCCGGGCCCGGGCCGACCTAGCGTGCCGGGCCGGGCCGGGGCCGGGCCTGGCCCGGCCCGGGCCCGGCCCCAAGCCCCGGGCCCGCATCAAGGCCCAGGCCCGGCCCGGGCCCGCGGCCCGCTTCACGGCCCGGCCCGGGCCCGGAGCCCGCTTCACGGCCCCGCCCTTTTCCGGAGCTCTTTTCTCGGCCCGGCCTGGGCCCGGAGTCCGTTTTACGGTTCCACGACCCGGTCCGGGTTCGGGGCCCGCTACACGGACTGAACCCGCCGATCCGGGCCTGTTAGCGGCCCGAGCTGTGATGTGCGCTAACCAGGTATTGTATGTATTGAAATTCCTCGACTTTGAGCGGTTTTTCTAAAACCACAGTAACAGTCATTCATAGAGACTAATCTACACACTGTCACAATCCTAATTTTACCTCTGGATTTCGCAGCATTACCAAAAATTAAGAAACGCAAACAGGTAATGTAAAAGCAAATAAACAACAGGGAAGGAATGAAACTTCGCAAATTATCTTGGAACGAACTTCCAAAATTATCCCAAGTCTCACTATAACGGGTCGCTGAAATCCTGATAGCTTTGAAATTGCTTGACCACAAGATAACTGCAGTAAGCATTGCGGCCATCTAGCAAGTTTTGCTTCTGTTGTATACATGGCTGGCTGCTGATTTCTCAACAGGGTGAGAAAACGATTCAATGCCCAATTGAGCTTTCTATATAAGTCTTTAGCCTTTGGCCGCAATGTCTAAAGGAAGTAAACACGAACATTGTATTGAAACCTATGTGCTCACATATTGATTGTGTATTAATATGCATATACAACATACCTACGTATATGTATATGTACATGTCTGTGCATATAGTAGGCGCACAAATGAGTCCCAGCTTAAGAAACCGACGGCCCCGAAGGCCCCGGCGGCCCCGCAAGCCCCGCTGGCCCGGCAGGACAGGTTGGCCCCGTCGGCCCGGTAGGCCCGGTATGTGTAAAACTCTTCCAGCTCGCAAAATTGCGAAAGTTTATTGCGTTTCAAAGTTCTGCCACCACCATCAAAGGATGCCACCACCTTGTCAATATTAAAATTTTAATGCTACAACGATTGTAAGGTCAAATATTGCAAGTGGGATTATATGGGATTGGAAAAAGCAAGTTCGCACAAATGTGATGGGATGGGACGGTAAATTTGAAAATCTGGTGGGATGGGATGGGATGGGATCAGAGAATTCGTCCCATTTGCCAACTCTGGTTAAGATCGATGTTTTGAGGAGGTATGACCCGGGGCCAGAGGCTAGAGTGAATCTGGTTGTTGCGATTTTTCAAAAATTCTTCAATTTCTTCAAAATATTTCAATTTCTTCAAAAAATGAAAAGGTAGTCTCGGGGAATCAGCTAGCTCCCTTGAGGAAATAAGGTTGACGTATATATGCACGTGAATCAGTGGTGATAAAAATCCGGAAGCGTATGCTTGTGGCGGTTGCTGAAATTCTAACATTTTACTGCAATTAGCAATAATAACTTTACGCTTCAGTGCACCCTTAAATGTTGGATGGCAGAGTCAGTGACTTATTTTTTCAGTTCAATCCGCATTCATTTTTTAGTGCTAGGTACGTTTTGAAAGCAACGTATGTAGTGGTTTGACTGCACAACGAATTCAAATAAAATTAGATCTAAGTCGAGATGGTTAAACTGGCTTAAACTTACGGCAAACGGTTCGATCATCGAGTGCGACAAAGCTGTTCATCATTTGAAATGATACTCGGCCAGATACTCGGGGATGAGGACCGGGGAGGGCACCCCAAGTTCTGTGATAGGACGGAGATTTCTCCAGGGCCAAACCAATACAAATGCGGATACAGCTGCCTGCCTGCCTGCCTTCCTGTTAACTAACAAAGATCTCCTAGTGGTCAGGTTTAGCTTTGCCTTAGCTTTCCACAATTTAATATCGTCCAATTATTTAGCCTTTGATAGCCTTCGATTTGCAACTTGCTCAGGTCAGGAAGGATCCTAAGGAAGCGGATTTAACCTTTCAATTTTTTGCCTATCCCATAGTGTCAGATCTAGTTGGATAGAATGAAAGGTGTTGATCTCTGGTCTAGTCAAACCGAGATATTATATTTGAATTGATTTTGAGCAACTACTATAAATTATTTTTTGTTGGCTCAACATATGATTTTTCGTTCTGACAATGGTTTTCTATGGGCCTATTTCTTTAAAGATTAAAACTGTCGGATTAAACGGATTAAAAATCAGTCGGATTAAAATTTTAATTGCTATTTCTTTAATGCTGGATTAAACGGATTAAAATTAACTCGTTTAATCCGACCATTTTTAATCCGCGGATTAAACAAGTTGATTTTAATCCTTTTAATCCGCCATTAAAGAAATAGCGATTAAAAATTTTAATCCGCCAACTTTTAATCCGTTTAATCCGCGTGGTAGCACGAGGATTAAAAGCTAGTTGAAAATGCAGGCGGCAGATTAAACGGATTAGAATTAATCTTTAAAGAAACAGCGATTAAGCAGGTCGGATTAAAATTAACTCGTTGAGTTTTTAATCCGAAGTGTGAATAAAGGAACAGGATTAGATTAAAATTTTAATCCTAGCTGCATTAAAGAAATAGAATTAAATTTAATCCGTTTAACTCGTTTAACTCACTGGATTAAATTTTCATCCGTTTAATCCGAGGTGCTATTTCTTTAATGCGGATTAATTTTAATCTAATCCGTTTAATCTTTAAAGAAATAGGGCCATTGTCTTTTTCTGCTGGCAGTTGATGGAACACTTTACCATTGGAGTTACAGAGTTAAAGAGTATGAAAGTGGGCTAATTTTTCTCGAAAGCAACGCCTCAGTTTTTTGTGCAAATATCAGAATTTTTGCCATCTCTCAGCTTTTTTCTAATTGTTTGCATATCATGTACTCCAACTTTTCGTTCGTACCCAGTATAACAGGACTGTGCCGGCCTGTAATAAATCTGAGGTAAGATAGAAGGACGATGTTACGCACCGAAAATGGGCCCTTGAAAAGCCCAAGATTTATCTAATGCTTCAGACAAATTTCTGTCAGATTGCTTCTTTAGTGATACAATTCCACGATGTTGCTTATTTCCCCCTCAAAATATCAAGTGAATGCTTTATAGGCAGTCATAAAGTCTATCAGGGCCAGGGTTCCTTTTTCCTTAGGTTTATATCCAAAAGTGGGGAGATTGCTGAAAGAAGGGGAATATTTTTGGGCAAAGGAATTCAAACCGGCTCCTCCAACAAAACGTTTTGATATACAGCATAACTGCACTGACTGAGGTTATGTTTTGACAGGCTACATTAATTCTGAACCGTCCTCCCAATTGATCGCTATCCTAAAAGGGTTGCCCTACAAGTTCTGTCTTTTCTGGGGTCCTCTCTTGTTCCATATCTAACCGAAAAAGTTTTTGTGGTCCATAATCAGGATTTCATCATACACAAGCCTTTTAGACTGGGGTCAATTAAGCTGAGCCTATGTCAGATGATCTTTAGCTGTTGAATATGTAATGCCTTCTTTCTGGTAAACTCTGAGGAGTATTTTTCTGTTTCACCATCACGACTTGAGACAAAAGTCAGTGATTTTGTGGGGGTGAAATGTCTGCATTGTCCGACACTGACTCCGCCAATCTAGTTTTGAGAGGTGAATAGGTTGTAAAATAAGTGCGATGCGATATCTAAATTTGTTTCCAAGGAAAAACAACTTTTTTCATTTTCTTTGTCTGAACAGAAAAACAAATTTAGATTTTCATTTATTTTCATTTTCTCATTTCTGAGATTTCATTAAAAGACGTGGGCACTTGCAGCGTCCATCTCCATGCGTTCGCTGTCTCTATCATGGACCCAATGCCAATTATATAGTATATATTTAACTCCTGTGTCTTAGCTGTTCATCTGGAGTTGCAACAGCAACAAGCGGCACATTCGTCTTCAAATTTGTGAGGATAATGTTGGAGTAGGGAGGAGAATGCGAGTTTTCCAGACCTGGAACTGCTCCCATGTTTTTGGACAAAACACTGGAAAAATTCGGTTTTTCGACGGCCTTCTGCGGCTTTCGGTGGCGGTTCAACCCCCCTTCAAAATTTCGGGTCTTGTACATGTGTAGTAGCGACTACTGGGTGACCATACATAGACTGTTTTGTGTTTGCAATTAAATGAACTCCAACAGCAGGTTCAGCAGAGAGTAACTTCTGGAGGGCTTCTCTTCTTGGCATTGCGTAACGGCAAGAGTGCATAATTGCACTATATATAAGAAGAAGAGTAAGCCACTAGAGGGCTCCTCTTCTTGGCATTGCGTAACGGTGCTCCGACCACAATACGCGAATGTTCCCCCGTTTGGTGGTGGGGTAGACAACATCCAATTAGATTGCAGAGACCCCCTCCCCGTTTGGTGGGGGGGGGGTAGAGCAGAGGATTACGGTAGTTTTTGTTCTATTTGAAAATGGGTCCCCATTTGGTGGGGGGTAGCAAAGAGAGGTCCCCGTTTGGGGGGGGGGTCGCCAACAGCCAATCAGATTCAGTCAATCTTTGCCTGAATTGGCGACGCCCCCCCCCAAACGGGGACCCCCTTCTGCCTACTAGAGTTGTTGGCCGGCCGAGGAAAACCGGCCTCCGGCCCACTATGCCGATGTCACGGTGAAATTTTTCCCCCTAGAAATTTTTCCCCCCGGAAAAATTTCACCGGTGAAATTTTTCCCCCCGGAAAAATATCACCGGGGAAATCTTTCCCCCCGGAAAAATATCCCCGGTGAAATTTTTCCGGGGGGAAAGATTTCACCGTTCAGTTGTAAATAATTTTTAACGTCTACTTTCAACTTTTCCAATTAATTTCTTTTTTCCGAATCGAATTTTTAATTGTTTCCTAGCGTAATTAACAATATTTTTATGAAGTTATTTCATAAAATGAAGGCCCAACTCCTAACAAATAATAAAATTCTCAAAACTGAGATTAATATAGATTTGCCTTGAATTCTTCCGTTTTAGAGATGCAACTGCATTTCAGTTTCAGTTTCAGGCCTAGACTAAAGTATTATTTTTATATTTTTCACTAGTAAGATTTTAACTTTATAGGTACCTTATGGAACGTCTTAAAACACATTATTTTTATTAGATTGCAGTATAATCAGTAAAACGTCACCACCCCGCAGATTTCTGGAGCATTAAGACCTGTTGACTTATTGAGCCAAATACAAAAAAGTTCCTCGGGCCACATGTCCTTCTTATAAGGACACATAAACAAATTTGGGTCGATTCTACAGTTTTGAGAAATCAATATTCGAAAAGTTTTAGCCTATGTTTAGCCTTTATGTCAGAAAATTTTTGCTAATTAAGCTAGTTTCGTGAAGTCATTTGAATGTTCTGATTATAAGCTTAAAACGATGTAGTAAAGCTCTTTCCAACTCCCAAAATTGCGAAAGTTATAGCGTTCCAAAAAGTCTCCATCAAAGCCCTGCTCAAAAAGATACCTGAACTTTAAAATTTAGTTAAACAAGCTAAAAGGATTAATCTTAACTCGGCTGTGCTATACCCTATGCATTCACTTTTTCCTGGGAATTTTCCAAAGGATATAGGATCTGTAAAGAAATAGGCCCAAAGAAAAAATAAATCCTTGAAAATTTTGGAATAAAAGAATTAGCTTAATTTCAATTAGTTCAACTTAAATTTTACTCTATATTTCCGTTTTTTAATCCGTTTGTTTTTTCTCCTTATGAAACAACTTCATAAAAATATTGTTAATTACGTTAGGAAACAACTAAAAATTCGATTTGGAGAAAAGAAATTAATTGGAAAGTTGAAAATAGATGTTAAAAATTTTTTTTACAACTGAACGGTGAAATCTTTCCCCCGGAAAAATTTCACCGGGGATATTTTTCCGGGGGAAAGATTTCCCCGGTGATATTTTTCCGGGGGAAAAATTTCACCGGTGGAATTTTTTCGGGGGAAAAATTTCTAGGGGGAAAAAATTTCACCGTGACACCGACAATCCGGCCGGCCGGCTGGCCGGCCGGCGGCCGGCCGTTTCCGGCCGGCTGGCCGGCCGGCCGCCGGCCAACACCCGGCCGGCCGGCCGGGCAGGAAGCTGCCGGCCGGCCGCCCGGCCGGTCTTCAGAAAAAGGACATTACTTGATTTTATCTGTTATACATAACCAGGAGTAACTGTATTCATCAATTAATGCTAAATATAATGCAAAATACACGAAAAATAGGGCAAAACTGGTACCGGCCGGCCTGCTTGACCCGGCCGACCGGCCGGCCGGTTTGCATCACCCGGCCGGCCGGCCGGCCGGGTTCACAAGCTCGGCCGGCCGGGTCCGGCCGGCCGAGGCAAAAAACCGGCCGGGCAACAACACTACTGCCTACCCCCCCCCCCCACCAAACGGGGACCCTTTTGCATACCCCCCCCCCACCAAACGGGGACCCCTTTTGCATACCCCCCCCCCACCAAAAGGGGAGGGGGTATGCTTGGCTTGTCGACCCCCCCACCAAACGGGGGAACATTCGCGTATTGTGGTCGGAGCACCGTTACGCAATGCGAAGAGGAGCCCTCTAGTGGCTTACTCTTCTTCTAATATATAGTGCAATTATGCACTCTTGGTAACGGTGATCCGCTCACAATAGGCAAAAATGGTCCCCGCTTGGAGGGGAGGGGGTCGCTTTAAGCGACCCTGCCCCAAGGTATGCCTGTCGACCCTCTCCCCAGACGGGGTAACGTCGACCCGTATTGTGGCCGTAGCACCGTTTCGCAATGCCAAGAAGTGAAGCGTTCTAGTGGCTTATTCTTCCTGTTAAGTATAAGATAATTATGTACTCTTGGTTTTAGGTTTTGACAACATTTTCCTCATCTTTCGTGAGCGACTCTTTAAAACTGCAGAAAACCTGAGAACTTACTGCCCACTAAGCAACACCTTATGGTCAATTTGTCCTTTTTTAACGATAAAGTTGCCTGATAATCTACATTTTCTCACGAGCAGCCAGACAAACAGGAATTATTAGGTAGGAAGTTTTTGAAGCATCTAAAACATTTATCAACCTTGTATTTTGTTCCTTTCTCCGTGTTTTTCTTAAAAAAGTCAAAAGATCTTATCCTGCCGGTGGAGAAGAAAGCTTTAAGCTTCCGGCCCTGCTTAACATCTGTTGACACTTCACTTTCCTTCAAGGCTACGAAAGGCCGTGCTTAAATGAACAAAACTATGTATGGTTTTATCAGGTTGATTTATTAATTTTACAAATAGTTAACGCTTAATATTTGGTTTATTTGTGATGAATTTTGCGGAAAATCACATTAAATTTGTCAAAAACTGGTTTTCTGATTAAAATAGGAACGCATCAAGTTCTGCTAATTTTAGTCCTCCAGATGCCTCTATAAGCCAAAAAAGATGTCAAAAACTCCACAATCAGTTTTTCCCGGAATAAAATTGACACCTTCTTAGCAGTTTTGAATTGAGTTCCATTCTAAGCCCTCTTTTACCAGAAAGGATAAGCCAGTTCTTTTTTAAAGGGTAAGCCAGTTCTTTAAGTTAAAGAAAGTTTCGGTTCTACTCATTTTGTACGTATCAGATTTTCAGCTATGTAATGGTGTCCGGGTTCGTATGATATAAATTTCATTCATTCCTCAAAGACAGTTTCAGTCCAGTGCCTTTAACGGAAATGGTGTCTTTGTTGCTACTAAAAGTTAACGCGGACAAAAAGTTGCCTTGAAGTTTTGGCCTTTAGGACTTTTGAAGCTGCGTCTAGAAAATCTCTCTCTTTCCAATCACAGCTAACTCTTTATTGACTTAATGTTTAGACGCTAACATTTACTAAAAACGCGTTTAGCACTGTGAATTCTGTGATTATTAATTCCAAGACTAAAGAACCTAAATTGTGTCGGTTGATTAAACCAGAAAGCTAGCTTTAGGAACTCTAGTTTATCAAAATTGTTGACTACATAAATTCAACGAAGCATGCGCACAGTTTTATCTCATGTAATAAAAGAACTAGAAATCGGTACAGTAAAATTTCCGAATACAGAACACATAATTAGCTGGGTTTTTTGAAGTTAAATAGAATGTTGTGGGACCTACTCCCGATCACCATGAGAATAGGAAAGAAAATTATTAAGATAAAATTAAATTATTAAGTTATTGTTACTAAGCCTGATGTGAAAGTTAATCTGATGATTCGGTAGTGCTGTGTTAACATGTTTGACTCGGAGAGCAGAAATTCGATGAATCGATCCTCGGGTGGTCCAGGCTTTTATTCTCAGGCTTTGTTTAGGCTGAATTTCTAAGGCCCTTTTCAAGAAAGGGTAGAGTAGATAGAGTTAAAATTAACAATTAACAGTGTTAACTCGTTTTAATTCCACTAAAGCTTGAGTTTCCCTCTTTCATCTCTTTCATGAAAAGGATCGAGTTAACTTTAACTCTATACTCTAACATTTCTTGAAAAGGCCCTAAGCTTCACCTCACCATCTCTCGGGTAATGTTTAAATTTAATGGCCCTCTGTACCTGATCCCTGCCATCCCTGCATAAACGTTTAGTACGGAACTCACAACTACTACTAGTGCGAAACCAGCGATCTACTAGTTCTTAGCTGCTACCAAGAGTACATAATATAAGGGTGTGCCACTAGGCACACTCTATGTTATCAGAGCAAAAACTATGCTCTGCTCGCTATAACGGCCCACCCCCCCCCCCCGCAAATCAGACCCATCACTTCAGAGAATTTTGAGCGCTATGTTTGTGTTCTAAAGCTCGAAGCAGGCACAAAATTCGCGCACGCACTGCTTGTGTTTTCGAGCTTAAGCACATAAACATAGAGCGAGTGAGCGTACCCCCGTTTCGACTAGGTACTGATTTGCGGGGGGGGGGTCACTAGGGTCTGATTTGCGGGGGGGGGGGTGGGCCGTTGGCGTGCAGAGCATAGTTTTTGCTCTGATAACATAGAGCTTGCCAAGTGGCATACTCTTATAATTATGTACTCTTGCTGCTACTAACTAATTTTGTTGTGATTTGTTGTGAGTTTTTTGAAGAATTATGATACATACATCGTGTTTCATCACTCGCAATGAAAAGCCGCTCTAGTAGCTAGTATGCTAAGTGCTAGCAAATCCGCACTAGTCGATCAGCAAAGTTCTATGTAATTGCCCCTTAGTCTCCTCATTGATCCAGCAGCATTTGTTTAAAGCTCTACATGGTGTACCATACACTACTGTTGTGTTGACTATTGAGCTAGATAGTCTTTTTGGCTAGAATTTTTGGCTTTTCTTAATGCGGCAAGGATTAGAATTTGACTTAATATTTTTTATTCTTGCCACTATAGGTCAACCTTAATTTAAATCCAACAAATTTGATCAATGATTTGGCTTCGCCTTGCGAAAACGACTATTAGCTGCCGGAAAACTAACAAAACCCGCTCGTAGGCACGTTGTTAGGGGTCAGAAAAACAATAAGCTGCAGAAAAAGAGAGTTTCTGGTTGAGGGCTCAGATAGAAGCAGGCATAGGAAGG
This sequence comes from Trissonchulus latispiculum, assembly GCA_030248195.1. Classification (NCBI taxonomy): domain Eukaryota; kingdom Metazoa; phylum Nematoda; class Enoplea; order Enoplida; family Ironidae; genus Trissonchulus; species Trissonchulus latispiculum. Next base: position 35,548 of record JASAND010026177.1, on the reverse strand, counting down.
AAACATTGATATAGTCCGAGGTTCAGCTGACGCCCTTGTGGCGCAGTGGTAGCATGTCTGACTTTAAAGGAAAAGAGCCGTAGTTCGATCTCAGACTGGGCCAATTCTTTACTTTCAATTTTGAGCCTTCCCACTCCCCTTCCACTTTCTAGTCCGCTTTCAATGGTACACGGTGCTTCAAGCCTTCCTTCTTGGGCATATCACCGGTTTCGTTGGTCCCCAGCAATTGGTTGAAGCGTACAGGCAGAGCCAGTATAGGCCGTAGTAATGTGCCTTAATCATTAATCATTAATGTTTTAACAGTGAGCGGATTAAAGTTTCTACTAAAGACAGGAATCATATTTCCATGCTGTGTCAGGTGAGGCCAAAAATACAGCTTTCATCCAGCATAGTTCTTAGCCTTTCATTCTAAAGAAATAGGTCCCGTATTTTAATTTTAATGTTTCAAAAGCCTGTCTCGGTGTTAAAGAGCCGCCATTTTTTGCGACCATCACCGATTTAAGCTATGCTTTAACATTTGTGCAGGTTCGCTTAGTGGATTTTCAGCCAGCGTTTCAAGTGAAACAACTGCACGAAACCTTAGCTATGTAGCACAATTAAGACCAACTTGTGCGTTAATATTTCGATATTCCAGATTTTGAAGATTTTTCTGTTACAATGGATGTTTCCCAAATTCCGAAACCAGGAAAGAACGTGGACTTTTCATGCGTGGAATGTGATCTACAGCTGAAAATGAAGAAGTACATTCTCAGAGACGATAAGCCTTTCTGCACTTCCTGCTACGAGAAACTATTTGCTAATGTCTGTTCTAAGTGCGCGGAACGCATTGGAATCGACTGTAGGGTAAAATGAAATAAATTGTTACCTACTGTTCAAACTGAAGTTTGTATTTTGGTTAAGTTAAATGTAGCGTCACCAGAGTTTAAGAGTTTTCTAGTAATTAGGACAGCCCACCAAAAGTTACAGGGCAAGCAAGATCAATCTAAGATCACACAAACATAGCTTAAGCAACTAGAACCGTATGGATTACAGTAGATGTGCAATAGTTTCTTGGGCAGTATTAAATAATTGAAATTGGATTAATAATTGGCAATAAAACCTTAGGTTTTAGAAATGGATAGCATTACGTAAAATCTTGCCGACTTGAAATTTTTATCAATTTATAGTAATTTTCATGTGGTTCCATTTCTGTCCATTCCATTTCTATACTATTTTTCTAAATAAAAAATTGGAGGTGCTGTTTTGTCCATTGCTTTGCTGTTAATTATGACGTAATTTATCAATGCACGTTCTTTACCGTTAAGTTATCCTTACATCGACATTGAAAGCTAGATTTTGAATTAAGTTAAGTCTTGCTACATCCTTAGCTAGAGTAAATAGGGTTGTTCTAGACGACCTATTTAGCCTAACAACTGCTCACTTCTTGGTCTTTGGTTCAAAACAGGAATTAAGTTCAACTCAAATGGCGCAGGCTCTCCATTATCTTAATTCAGATCCAACTCTTTTTCGGAGAGCATTAAGTCAAAGTGGCGGAAACTTAGTTTTTGCAGATTCAAGTCCGAAACTGTGCTTAATTTGATATCAGACCACTTATGGGAAAGTAAATCTGATTTTATCCGCCCAGAGTTGGCCGTTGCCATTTCTGAGTTTAGCAATGACATTTACTCAGATGTTAAAAGTTCGCGATCACATGACGCAGTCAGCTGCGCTTTAAGTGAAAAACCCTCCTTGTTAGGCTATAGGACTGTTTCTCATGTTGGGAACTATATTTCTACCAGTACTTTGGTATAGCCTGTTGGTGGTTTTGTCTTCACCTAGTCCAGCTAAACCAGGCCCATTACCATCCAATGTTATCAACGCCCAAACCTGGGCTAAGTCGCTTACTCTTAAATTCATGTGATAATGATATGATAGCCAAGTAAATCCGGGTAAGCGAGTTAACCCGGGATTAGACGTGGATAGCATTGGCCCTATGTGAGCCCCTCAAGAGGTTGCTCCTTTCTTGCTCTTCTTGACTCCACAAACTTCGCTTCCTGTACATGCTTGGTCCGCCTGAATTTCGACACCCTGCTGTTTCAATAGCTTGCATGCAAGTGACATTGCGATAAAGATGACAAGAAAGTGTCCAAACATTGAGCTAATACTTCGTTTCAAACCACGGATTCTGAGCATGAACCTAACAAAGGATTAATTTATCTTTTTGCACATTCATTTCAACATTATGATAATATTTTATGAAAGTTGATTGCACCATAGGATCAAAAAGCAACACTTTTTAACTATTTTTATATTTCTGTAAAATCTATAGCTACAATACATCATACAGCTACATTACAATAAGATTAGGCCTTACTCTTAAGTTCAATTTTTTAATGGCAAATTAGCAGTTAAGCTTTGGTTAATCCGCTGCTGATTTTGGTTTGATTTGGTACAACTGGGAAAGCTTTGACAGCATTACATAGCGCTTACTTCCCGAATGTAAGACAGAAAAGTTCGCGCTGATAGAAAAAACCATTTGTCAAGTTTTGGAACAGTAATTTTCATGACAGTTTTTAGAGCTAAAGACTATTGGATCAAACCCAGTGTTTTGTCTCGGACCTTAAGCAGTCCCTTCAGAATAATTTGAACCAAAACAAACATTTCTGGAAACATTTCCAATAGGATTTCCTATAAATAAAAATAGTACCACAATGTTCTTTTTCAGCTGCTTTACATGGTCGTAATCAATCTTTCAAAAATCAGACAAAAATGTTGCTTCCGTTCTCCGGCCCCTCCTTTATATGCTGCCGCTTCTTTATTATGCCAAAGCTAAGGTTAATTTTGTGAAATAAAAGACCATTTTGAAAAATCTGATCCATGAGAGTATCTAAATTTTAAATAGAATTGACGCGGAAAATTTCAATTTAGTTGTCGAAAATTGAATTACACTGTAACAGTTTTTATTTAATAGCCTATCGTATTAAAGACATGTGATTGGCAGAAAAAAATGACGGACATCCAGAGTTAGATTAAGCCTCCTCAAAAATTTTAATATATTCCGAACCGAAGACTGCAATATAATAAACCTATTACCTTCTTTTGTATTAGTTTTGTACGTTTTAATTGATCATTAAAACTTCAAGTTAGCATTTGATTTCAATGTTTACCATTTTGAAAAACTTGCAGCCCTTCTTGCTATCGTTTATAGTTTTCACTGATTCCGTACTTACATATTTGTTAGAGTTGAAATATTAATAGTTAGTTAGTTTAATAATTTAGTTCAATAATAATTAATATTAATTTAGAAACCATCAATTTAGACTCTATATATTCTCTTTCTAGGGAACGATAAACATTTTCCATTGGTCTCTTAGCTATTTTTTCATCCGGAACCCTGAACCACTAAACCAAATAAATTAATTTGAGCCCAGATGAGACCCGATCAAACCGACCGCCTAAAGCAAAAGCCTGAAGAAAAGGGCACATAAACAGAGACTATCCAAAACGTGTAAATATAATCTGAACATGTGTCTAATCTAATGAGTGTGTTCCATTCTGTGTATTTAGGATCTGTCTTATCAAGAGCGCCATTGGCACGAATTCTGTTTCATCTGCAGTACTTGTCACTGTTCCCTGGTGGACAAGCCTTTCGGAACGAAGGACAACGCCATTTACTGTGCCGAGTGTCACGAGCAAGCCTTTGCAATGCGCTGTAATGGATGTGACCAGGTTTTTAAAGGAGGTAGAGCAACAGTTCTGCATAACGTAAAGTAATGTAAGGAAATCAGTATTCTAAACAATATATTTTGATAAAGAAGAAGAAGAAAGTCATGTACCACCGAAGGTCCGAAAACTTCGGACCTCCGGTGGGGCTCGAACCCGCGATATTTTGCGCACTAGGCAAACGCTCTGCCGGATGAGCTACGGAGGCATAATCTCATCAAGTCTTGTCGGAATTCGTGTACCAATGTACATGACTTTCACTACGTGAACCCACGTACCGTATTATGCCAAACAGTAGCCCATGGGCGTTTTTTCGGATTCGGCTATTTCGGACTTGATTTTTGTAATCCAAAAAAGCGTCCACCCCGCCCATGGGCTATTTTTTGGAAACAGTCTTATAACTGCTACTTAGCCAATTTTCGATAAATTCGATAAAGTTTTGCTGACGACAGAGTGCTCGGGAAGTGTCAGTTGCTTACTTATCCAAACAACATACAATTGATTCTAAGCCTTGAAATAGCTATTCAGCCATAACTTTATTCACGAATTTTTAGTTTCCCACGGCATGCATTTGAGCATTGAGAAATCCAAAAAACCGCCAACCCCCCGAAAAAACACCCATGGGTGTTTTATTGGGTGTGCCACTGTTTGGCATAATACGGTAAGTAGAAACAAAGTGGAGAAAGAGCAAGCTCTACCTACAGCTCTACTGCTTGTTCTACAGATATGTGTGTAAGCCGGATATGGGAATTCAGCTGATGCTTTAGTGACGTTGACACGTCAGACTGCAGATCTGTAGCGCCGTGGTTCGATCCCCGGCTGGGCCAATACTTTATTTTCATATATCGTACTTTCGTATAACCATACTTACAGTAGTCTTTAACAGTTTGGCTTTGTGATCACATCATATTAAAATTCAGCTATTCTTAAATTTGATATACTCTTGCTGTACATTAATAATGTTCAGTTATGTAGCTACCTAATTTTAGTTTCAATTGTCATTTAAGGACAGAAGAAATTGGAATTTAAAGGTCAACATTGGCACGATCACTGTTTCCGTTGCGTCAACTGCAGTGAAGCGATAGGAACCAACAGTTTCGTCCCAAAAGATAACGACGTTTATTGCACCCAATGCTATGAGGATAAATTTGCTACCAAGTGCGCTAAGTGCTTCCAGGTCTGTCGAAAAGAGACTTTTATTTGCAGCATTGAAGCAAAAATGAATGCATTTTTGGAAAGCTTTGATATGCGAACGGGTCTAGGTTTGGGTTTCCGATCCGAAAATTCGGACCCGGAGCCAACTCTGCAGTACACTCTACACTCTACAATAGCTACATCGAACCATATGCAATGAGTGAACCTGAACTGAACCTCTTTATAAGTTTCAAAATACGCAAACTTATAATACTTAATAATCTAATTAATTTTTTGTTTTAGAAGATTGTGGGTGAAGGCGTGAGTTTCAAGGGTCAGCCGTGGCATCGATCCTGCTTCTGTTGCTTTGGATGTGAGTGCAACTTAGCAGGTCAGAGATTCACTGTTAAAAATGATAAACCTTACTGCGGAAAATGCTACGGTGAATACTTCGCCAAACGATGCTCTGCGTGCAGTCGACCAATCATGGGTTAGTTAACTTATACTTTTTAGTATCATGAAATTGGCAACTTGGATTAAAAAGAAAATGCAAATATTTGAAGGCTGCTTGAAAGCATATTTTCGGAAGCTATAATTATTTTCAACTGTTATTGGTTAATAATAGTTAGTAAGTAACTGTAATTTGTCACCAGAAATTGGCGTAATACTTCATACATGAGTTTATACAAGGAAGAGTAGATTAGATACTGCACTCTTTCTAATTCAATCTAAGCGTCTAATATGCTGGAAACACTCGGGACAAAAATTCGCTTCTTTGCTTATAAACCCTTTTGAAAACATACGATAGGTTCATTATATGCTTGTAGAAGAAAGAATTGTAATATTTTTATATGACTACGTTGCCAAAAATAGGTAATTTTTGTATGGGTATTAAAACCTTAAAACAAATTATACATACTTCCACGCAATCCATACAAATCTGTAACGATGCAAGAAATTGATTTCACACAATTTCATGTAATATTCATTTGTCGTAAGGGATCAATTGAACTTTATACAGGCAATGCCTTAATTGAACCTTCTTCCCCTGACCTTAGAAGCTAATGTTAAGCCTAGAAGAAATCTAAATTCAACGATTTCACATGCTGTACTTTAGCTGGATTGTGCTACACTATGTCATAATAAACCGAAAATCTAAAAATTAAAATTTTTTAATAGTTATAAAGTTGTTAGGTTTAGGTAATCTGTATGTACATTTTTGTAACTTTCGCAAATCTTAAATTGTTAATTATTATCGTAAGTGTTTGTGCGAATGTGTTTGCACTTAAGAAACATTAGGGGTGGTTATTAGAAGCCAAAAGCTTTTGTCGTCAATTTTTTCAAATGTTGGCTTCAGCGGTTTTCATTAACGCTAAATGCAAATCTAAAATTCATTTCTCAATCCAACTTTTGTTAGATCAGTGTGGATGTAAACTTAAGCTTAGAACTTTAACTCGCACTTTGATGGAAAAACGAATTTGGATGCCTGTTCAGCATTCAGCACGAAGAATCAATTCTGTTAACAAAATCGACGACAATAATAGTTTTTTCGCTGACGTTTCCTACAGCTTAAATTTCAAAGTTTAAGAAATTAAATATTTTCATATTTTAAAACTGTGAAACTTTTTCAACCAATAACAACAAGATCTATGTTTATTACTTAAGTTTCGCGTATGTAGCAGACGTAGGACACTAGGGCGAGTGCAATGTGTTATTTTTCCTCTTATAGTCGGCTTTACACATCAATAATATACTCCTGAAGATGCAAAGTAGTGTTGTGCACCGTCCCTGTCTAGCCCGGCCGGCCGGTCAGATACACGCCGGCTGACATACCAGATACAGGCCGGCCGGCGGCCGGTGTCGTATACTATTTTGTCACCTATGCTAAAATGTCACCTAAGCTAATTTTTACAGAAAAGCCTCGTTACTTTTCCAATCTCGTTATTTTTAATGGCATTGGATAGCTCTTGCTGAGACGATTGTTTTGATATAAAATAATGTGGCAATTAAGCTAATTATAGCTGCTAATTAACACTTAAAATTAACATAGAAAATTTTCAAATTTTAGGTGGAACCTATCATGTTGTATATCATTCGAAAGCTCTTGACGAGGCGGATTTAATAGGCTAACAATTAAGCCAATTAGTTAAGCTAGCCGAAACTTTATCCGAAAAACCTATGTTTCTGTAACATATGGAGCTATCACGCATTGCTAGGCCAATTAGTTGGCTTAATTGTTAGCCCATTGAATCCGCTTCGTCAAGAGCTTTCGAATGATATACAACATGATAGGTTTCACCTAAAATTTTAAAATTTCCTATGTTAATTTTAAGTGTTAATTAGCAGCTATAATTAGCTTAATTACCACATTATTTTATATCAAAACAATCGTCTTTGCAAGAGCTGTCCAATGCCATTAAAAACAACGAGATTGGAAAAGTAACGAGACTTTTCTGTGAAAAATTAGCTTAGGTGACATTTTAGCATAGGTGACAAAATAGTATACGACACCTGTGACAGTGTTTGTGGCTTATCGTCTTAAACGTGCTACAATCTGCCTTCAATCTGCCTTGGATAGCCGGCGAAAAGTTGCACCGGTCGGCAAACGGCCCAGGAAAAATTGGGCCGGTGAACAGCACTAATGCAATGCATATTCCAGAAAAATCGCCCCTCTAAAGTAAGGCATAAATCATTAGGAGTAGCCTTCCGAAACTGTTCTGTCTGACGAGGTCTTTCACTTAGTATTGACCGATTCTTTTTAATTTCATAACTTAATTACTTAATTGTTTCTGAGATAGGTGAGTCTCTTAACAGTACCCAATATTTTTCCACATGATTTTAGGTTTGACTGGTTCAAAGTACGTGTCTTTTAAAGGCCAAGATTGGCACAATGATTGCTTTAATTGCACCAAGTGTTCGGAATCGCTCGTCGGGAAGGGATTCATAACGGATGGTCCCGATATTCTTTGCGGAAAGTGTGCTAAACCTGGGTCAGACTAACTGAAAGACAAGAAAATAAAAACAAACTTTGTTCAATTAAAATGTAATGTCCCAGTAGCACTCTATATATAATATCCATAGATGTATGTCTGTCTGTACTCTTGATTCAATATGTCGTTTTGTTTGCTGAATTTGAATTATAAAACTGTTTGCTGAATTCGCTTATCCACTTGACGCCAGATTAAACGAAATTGTTTTATAATGGAAGGAACCGGACGTTATAAATTGTAGTTAGGACAATTACAATTTTAAAAATTAAATTAATCTATGAAGGATGGTCGCATTTATTCAATTTCTGGTTTGTGATGTGCGTGTTAAGACTTGACAGAACCACAGCATGCACTCAGAGCAGTTATATGCTGCAATTACAAGGGCTCAGGGCTGAAAGAAATAATTTATTGGTTAAAGTTTTGACAAAATATGTCTACTTCCTATCAAAATGACGGAGACAGAGCAGGACAAAATTCCAAAGAAAAATGTCAGTCAGGTCAGCTGCGTGAAAGAAACTGAAAGGATATATATATATATATATATATATATATATATATATATATATATATATATATATATATATATATATATATATATATATATATATATATTAATATGATGAATTAGCAACGTCAGAATTAGTACGTTTACAATTTGTTCAAAAATAATGGTAGAAAAACAAATCAACTGATCCGACTAATCACCATGTCTACTAATCCGATAGAATACTTTTAACACATAGTTCCAGAAATGGTTTTTCAGATAGTATGATAAGATAAATTTCAGGTTTGTAGTCAGGTGCATCAGTGGGCATGGAAAACTCAAAGTTACACAGGAGCATTGCTAGAGCTAAAGTTGACTCCATCATAGCAAATTTATAACCCAGGCATTTATGGGATCCGGTCCCAAAAGGCATGAAAGCATCCCAGTTTACGGAATTGGGATCTAGAAATCGTTCCGGAATAAATTCGGTGGGATTCTCCCAGTAACACTGATGGCGATGTAGAGCACCAAATGATATCATCACTTCCGCACCAGGAGGAACTTTGTAGCCTATGAATAGGAAAAGTTAATTAGTGACACAAAGCAGGCGTTTGAGATTGTTTATCATTAATTTTCATGAAAGCCATTTTTGCAAAACTGTGAGTTAATGAAGAGACAACAGGATCGATATCGTAATTACAGTACACACTCTTGTTCTATTTGGGTACTGATCACTAACCTAATACAGTCTGTTCACGATCGCTGACTCTCATTGTACTAGGTATGGCAGGGTACAGTCGCAGAGCTTCATTTATTACAGCTGTACAGTACTTCAGTTCATTAATGATTTCCATGTCTGGAACGTTTTTCAGAGATCCCAATTTAGTAATTGCTTCCAGTCTGGCCTAAAATATCAATCGTTTGCAGAGATCAAACTTGGAATTATGGCATGTTTTAGTTACAAAATTGAACAAAACTATCAATATTGACCAAACTAATTTTAACCAAGAGTTTATAATAGGAATGTTAAGGGAATTTACAACAGGAATGCAGAGAGGTAATATTAAGAGTGAGACGCTGAGCAGTTTAGGATTATTAATTAATTAAGAATTAATTACTACATTTATTTATAAATTTATTAAGTTTATTTTCTTTTCTAGTTTTTTGTATTTAAATGTGTTGGAATACAGCCGAAACAAAACTTGAGGTATAGCGGTTAAACTATAGAAAAGATAACGCGTTGGTGGGGCGAAGGTTTACTTGGACTGGAGGAGGGGGAGAATGCTTAATGGATCCCACAAACAAACAAAGGGGAAAGCTGTACAAAATTTCGTTTACTTCAGTTTGTTTTTCTGGATGAAGCGCCAAAAGATGGAGGACCCAAGTCAGGGTTGTTGATGTCGTTTCATGACCAGCCAATAACAATGTCATCGATTCATCCAAAATTTCCTGCCGGCTCATTTCGCCAGTTTTGTAAGCCTTGGCCAATGAGTCGATATAATCCATATTATCTGTCTCATTCGAATGATCCAATCTGCTGTTGATTACACCTTCAAGAAAACTCCGAACAGTTGCAGTGATAGAAATAAATTGCGGGATGTGTCTAAAAAAACTGATACAACAACATTAGAAAAAACGAGCTTGGCTGTGTATAATGAGAATAAATAAACCCCAAATCTCGAACAAACTTGCAAACAAACATCGCTGCGCTCTGAACGCTATGCGCAAGCTATGGTGCCAAAATATTGCCGAGATATAGTGTTTTACTCCTAGTGTTCGAAGCCGGCCGGCCACCGTTGAGCCCGTAGATCGGCCGGCTACCGGCCTGGAGCAGTTTGCAGTGCAGCTATTAGGACTGCTAAAATATTGATTTTTCGGGTGTTACATTAAAAAATGTAGGTGTACGTGGTCACTGACTGCACAGACCAGACTAAAACCAGATTTTTTAAAAAGTTTTTGTGTAAATACGCAGCTCCCAGCTTCCAAACCATGACCCTCCTTGAAGCATATCCAGTTTTTGTCCCAATACTGTAGCTGGAACAGAAAGACGATGATGTTGACAAAGAGAGTATAAAAATATGAAAAAAGAGTATGAAAGTAAATCCGAGACTAAATGTAGATATTATCAAACGTCGAGAGCCCTAGAGTACTTTGATTTTTGTCGTTCAATAAAACTTTAATTTGCTGTGAATTAAACACATTCTATTTCGTATTCCAGCTACAGTAAGACAAGTTAGGGAAGTAGACGTTAGAGAAGTTAGAGACGACAGTGAGTTAGGTAGTTTAGCGTGGCGTAGTTTAGTCTTAGCTTCTGCTTTGTAGCATAGCTAGACTTGGAGTTCATTTGAAGCTCTAAATTGTAAATTTTTGATTGTGGATTTGCAGCCAGGCAGGTGGCCGGCCGGTGCGGCTTAGCCGGCGGCCGGCGTCCGGAAGGCGAACGAAAGTCTTCGGCCGGTAGAGACGAGCACGGCCGCATTTTTCGGCTCGGCCCGGTCCGGCCCGCCCCAACATCTTGCTCGGCCGGCCAGGCCGATGGCAACATTTTTCGGCCCGGCACGACGCCCCAAAGGAAAATTGGGAAAATTTTCCAAACTATATTATTTCAAACGTTTCAGTGCTTGATGGAAACGGATGGAAACGTTAATTTTTGGTGTAGAATAACCAGAAGCAAATATTTAGCTACTTTAAGTGATTTTACAACATTTTCTTAAGTCGATCCGGCCCGTTTCGGCCCGCTCCGGCCCGCAGTTGAAAACTTTCTCGGCCCGGCCCGCTAAGCAACGGATATCGGCCCGGCCCGGGTCTACGGGCCAAAATGCTCAGCTCTATCGGCCGGCTTAGGCCGATCGGCCTCAAACGCTATTTACTTACTACCGTGTAAAATAATGTCCTGTGTATAATCATTGTATGCTTCTCTGTGTGATACGATAAAGTGCAAAAATTGGGCGTAGGACAATACCGCCGGAATACACATGAGAAAAAGGATACCTAAGTGAGAGATCTGTCATACTCATATGCATATGTGCAGCATATCCAATAGCCATAGGAAAATAGTAAGTTAAAGTCTTAGAATTGGTCAGAATTAGAACAAAGAAAAGAGCTCATACTTAATAAGCTTCAAAAACCCATATGGCCATTTTCCGCCCAAGTTTTTTGAGCCAGTAAGATTTCTGAAGTATCTGCTTATCTTCGACTCGTCTTGGAAACTGTTGAATTTTGCATTTCCAACAATGTCAATGATAACATCGAATGTGAATTTGGCCAAACTCGCTCTAATCGGCATCTTTGGCCGCATCTGAAATAGTTCTAACAAGTTACCTATTTAAACGAAATAACCATGTTTAGTATATACATACGGACGTGGTGTTTTGATATTGTTTTTACTAATTTCTTAATTTGGTGATTCCTTTTGGACACATATTGTTATTTGGCGGCGTAAATCAAGATGAAATTTGATGAAACTTTCCGAAATAAGTTCTTTTAGCGTTCTAACACCCTTCGCGCAATCCCGTTTCAAAAATTCGAGATTTCCGATCAGTGTGGTTTTTCCCATTTTCTGAACGTTTGGCAGCAGCTATACAGTTATGACTATATTCAATCGAAAGATCTCATTGAACTTCATATTTTTGCTTTTTAAAGCAAGTTTCTAGCTTTTTCTACCGTGAGATATAGCCCATTTTCTTATTTTGGCGTCGAAAACCTGTCATTTTTGCAGAAATCAAATAATCCAACATTTCTTGAACTACGCAAGCCGTAAAATCAAACTAAGGGCGTCGATCTGAAGGTCTCACAGGGACAACTTATCCGACGCATGATTGTCTGCCAACTGCTATCCTGTAGGCTGCTATCATAAAAATGTAGTTTTTGTAAAAACACGACCAATTTTTTCCAAAGATTGTGGAGCATCCACCATGCAAGCTGGAGGGCTGCTACTGAACAAACGTGCTCTGCACAAATATACCCAGGGACGATTTTTTAGTTGCCCCGATTGCTGCTTTCTAGCTATAGTAATCGCTTGACAAATTTGGAAAAAGTAGGCAAAATACAGGTTACGCACACATTTCAGCTTATTTCTCTATAACGAAAAGCGATTTCACAATAAATAAAACCACACACCCACACAAAAAGAAACAAATAAAAAGAAAAAGAATAAATAAATAATGAAAATACCTCCATAAAACTGAAAAAAAAAAAAAAAAAAACGACAACGAAAAAACCAAAACCACAAAAAAACAAAAAAAACATACACCAACAACAAAAAAAAACCGAAACAAAAAAAAAAAAAAAAAAAACAAAATAAAATCAAATAAAACAAAAAAAAACCCATACGAGAAATTTCAACCCATTAAAAAAAATCACAAACCCCCACCCCAAAATCGTCCCCAGCTATTTGATTGAGGGATCGAATGATATAACCGATGTCTCGCGAAAAAATTTACTTGAGTCTGCAAAAATTCTGGAAAATTATACTTCTTCTAAAATCTGTTAAAAATATCTTAGAAAAGCAACATTAGTTTCGTGGCATGCATTAAAAAGAGAAAATGTCAAGCTACATTTTGATATAAAAATGGGTTCTTAACTCCAAGTAATGAATGAGTAATAATGGTGCAAACTTTATGTGGCCAAAGGGAATCACCACCTTAAGTAAGGGTCGTTCATTCTAAATATACATAGGTAGGCTTAAATGATTTCTGAATACATCATTTCTGTCTCTAGAAGGGAATTTACACAGGTGGAGTACATTCTTGCTTGGCACAACTCTGACTTGGCCCAACTGTCATTCAAATTGCTATGATCCGCCCACTTTTCTAAAGGGGGAATGACTTAAGGTAGCGCCAGCACCCACTGTTGCAAATGTTACGCTACACCAGCTAGAGTTTAATTACATTCTACAACAATGCTATCAACAATTTTTATATACATTTTTAAATGCATTGATGACATTAACTATGTACAGTTAACGACGGCAACCAATTCGATACATAAAATATAAATGTGGCTAAACAAATTATAGTTTAATAAAGTAAATGCTAATGAATATGCTGCAAACTTTAAATAGGTATACAAGTAGATAAAGATAGCGGTATATTTGAACTCAGCGTTGCAACTAATGACTAAGCTTTAAGTATGTAATTGCGAGGGGGTGGGCCGCTAGCGTGCAGAGGATGACTCTGCAGCTGACAACATAGATTATACAACTCACTGTCTCTTTTCCTATGTTAATTGCGCGCGTATATATTAGTGATGTTTCAGGCACTGAAACTGAAACTAGGTTTCAGGTTGTAAAGTTTCAATTTCAGGCACTGAAACTGAAACTTAAGCTGAAACTATTTTCGAAGGAGACCTGAACCTGAAACTGAACTGAAACTACTTTAGGCGGACGACTGAAACTGAAACCGTCTTGGACCGCCGACTGAAACTGAAACTAAAATCAGTTTATGAAACATATATAGCTGAGTGCACGTCACAGAGACCTTTGTTGCTCTTCTGTATCGTAGACCTTGCGGATAAGCTAATTATCCGCACGGTGCACGCTGGTACGCCTGGAAATAAACTAATTTGCTGCGCCATGCAGTGATCTTCAACTGCAGCTGAGCTTCAACTGAGACAGTTCAGCTGCACATTCTCCGCTACAGCATCATAGAATCAAGTTTCTTTGGCAAACTACATTTGTAGCTTGTTTGGTTGTATAAGTACTTTACAACACGGCATTGCTTGCATTCAGAAATCTATGCAGCGACGCCCGGGAAGCCCTCGTGCGCTTCGCGTACTCATGCCACGCACTCAGACCTTTGTCGCTTGTCACACTCTTATGTATAATTTACTCTCGCTGTAACTGAGTTAAAGAATTTCCAAAAAACCTACTTTATGTATCAACGCTTGACGGCATTCCTTATGCCAATAGTTGACAAGATCCTGTGCATGCTCATAAACAGTGCCAACGTAATGCTTAATCCCCGCTGGTCGAAATATTGGATTGGCAATTTTTCGGTGCCGTTGGTGAATTTCGCCATCGTTTATCAGCATACTGGACTTTCCAACAAACCAGACAAAAGGCCCCGTGGTAGTAAAATCTGGCGACATTTTGGGCCAATTTTCTGCGTTGGATAGGATATCTTTTATCTCGGCGGCGTCCGACAGTAAAAGACACTGTCGAGCCAGAGGTCGCACACGAAAATAGCACATAATGCCATTATCCGATGTGAACTTTGTTCTTTCAATGTACTCTAAAATAGTAAATAAGGAAAATAGATAGGATTTATATACGGAAAAATATCTAACTATGACGAAAAAAGGATGCAGGGTGGAGGGAGGGTCTGCGAGAGGATGAGAGTGTTGTATTGATGGGTGATAGATCAGCTTGGCTTTTACTGCGCACAAGCTTACACGTAGACTCTATACTGAGGTGAATTGTTACAATAACTGACAAGCACTTATATAGCTCTGGATCATATCATTCTACTGACAGAACTTATTCAATTAGTCCTCAATCACAGTATTGGTTAAAATCACACTACAACAGTTCCCTCCTTCTACAGAACAGAGTCTCACTACAGTTCAAAGTAAACAAGGTTAAATTATGACAATTATATTTTCACTGTTCTGTTCTTCGGAAGCTTCGATGGTGTGCACCCTGGTCGTCGCCGATTTTCGGTTACAACACACTTTCATATAGTGACCCAACTTTCCGCATACGTTGCATCTCTTTCCGTTGGCAGGACAGGATCGGCTCCGCGTTCGGTGATTGTATGAACCGCCGGCGCGACACTGGTCTTCCTCCGCCGAACGTTGTGATCCTCCGTCAGACGCAGATCCAGATGAAGAAGAAACAAGACGGTCACGTCACCTGTGGCGAGGCTTCTGGCGCACGTGGTTTATACTGGCGGATCTTTCCTGCGACATGAGCTCTTTGGCTTCATACAAGGCCTTCTCAATCTGAGTTGATATCTGGATGCACTTTTCCACGGTGAGATTGTGTTCCATGAACAACTGTTCTCGTATTTTAGGGTTGTGAATGCGTTCCACGATTTGATCTCGCAGCATGTCTTCCTGAGTGGCTCCAAACTTACACGGTTGAAGCAGGGATTGCAATTCACTCAGATACTGTGAGAATGGTTCGTTGGATCTCTGTCTTCTCTGGAGGAACAGATGTCTGGCTGTAACCAGATTGTGTTCCGGTGCGAAATGGTTGTCCAGTTGCATCCTCACGTCTTCGTAGGTGTAACCAGCTTTTCCGTTGGGCTTTAGCAGGGTGTGATAGATTCATTGTGCTTCGGTGCCCAAGCAGCGCAGCAAAATCGCAATCTTTCTTGCATCCGGGCATTCTTCTGCTCCACTGGCAACAAGGTAGGTGGAGAATAGTTCCTTCCATTGTTTCCATGGGATAGTTGCTTCACCAGGAGTTTCTAGGTAAGGCGGGGGTGGTCAAAGCCCAGATATCGTCGCCAAAATGTTGTATCGATGGGTGATAGATCAGCTTGGCTTTTACTGCGCAGAAGCTTACACGTATACTCTATACTGAAGTTAATTGTTACAATACTTGACAAGCACTTATATAGCTCTGGATCACATCATTCTACTATTCCTTCATGATGAGTACTGCATTAAATGTCAGACCCAATGCTAGGATGGCCACTCATGGTACCCTACGACGGGAGCCGGTAGTGGATGTGGGTGATCGTAGGAGTTGGCGTAATCCTGCTCCGGCAAGCCAACATGCTATCTCTACTGCAAACATTCGAAAATTAGCGATTTGGAACGTTCGAGCACTTACCCAAACTGGAAAACTTGAGCTGCTATGTGACGAGCTGGTGAAGTACGGCTACGAATTGGTTGTGCTTACGGAGTCTAGAATTCGGAACAACGGACAATTCAGCTCAACTTCCTCAGATTCTTCTAAATCATTCCTTGTATGCCACTCTGGGGGCCCAACCCAAGAACGCGGGGTAGCCTTCATGATTGCTTCGAACTTGGCAGGATTTGTGAAAAACTTTACTCCTATTTCCGACATACTTGCCGTCTTGGAACTTACAGGTCACGTAGCTACATTCATCATCGGTGCTTACGCACCCACGAACCCCTCCTCTGATGAATGTAAGGACTCTTTTTACGATGAGCTGCAAACTGTCCTGGATACTATCCCCAGACATGCTCTGACTCTACTGTGCGGAGATTTCAATGCAGATTGCGGCGCTTCCAGGGATGGATGGGAACGCACCTTGGGCCCTCATGGATTTGGGGTTGCAAACGACAACGGGCTGAGGCTGCTTAGCCTGGCATCATTCAACAATTTGGTTGTAGCGAATTCTCTGTTTAGCCACCGTGAGTCCCACAAAATGACGAGGCGATCAAATGCGGGAAACTGTGTGAAAATCTTGGATTATGCTCTAGTGTCTCGCCGTTATAAATCAGCGATTGAAAATGTCAAGGTGAACTGAGCAGCTGATATCGGTTCCGATCACTATTTAGTGTGGGTTTTTGTCCGCCTCCACTTGATGGCACCCAAGTGTTCGCCGGCAATTAAACGCATGGACACCTCGAAATTCAGCAATCCAGCAATCAAAGCCAACTTCCAAATTGCAGTTTCAAACAGATTCGCTCTACTGGAACATCTAGCTGATGAGGTGGATGCCGGCTGGGAGCAGTTCAAGTCCAGCATCAACCAGGCAGTAGCTGGGTCGTGCCCTCCCGCCAAGCGCTGCAGCCATCGATGGATCTCGGAGGAGACCCTGGGGTTGGTGGAAGAACGCAGAGCTAATAGCAACAACAACCGCTTGAGGAACAGGTTCAACAAGGCCATTAAAACCAGTCTGCGGAAAGAGGAAGAACGCTGGTGGCTGAAAGAATGTAATAAGGTAGAACTGGCAGCTCGGAACGGAGATCAACGAACCCTTTTCCGGAGTATCGAAGCCATGACCATGTCTGTCAGGCGCACAGTTGCTGGCACGATGAAGGACTCTCGAGGCAACGCCATCACAACGGATGAAGGACGCCTTGACCGCTGGACCGAACACTTCAGCACACTGCTCAATCGTAATGATCCAGTGAACTTAGATCAGCGCCTCTTCCAGTTGGCTGAGACGACTCCACCAGACATTATAATTTCGACGGAAGAACCATCTTTAGAGGAAGTAAAGAATGCAGTAGCCGGCATAAAACCAGGGACAGCAGCGGGAATTGATGACATCTCGGCAGATTGCCTGAAACATGGTGGAGAGACAGTACTCGTCCATCTGCATCACATCGTCTGCAGAATTTGGCGAGCTGGCAGTGTGCCACAGGATTGGAAAGAAGGCATAATATGCCCTATCTACAAAGGAAAAGGCAGTCGTGAGGAGTGCAAGAGCTATCGAGGTATCACACTGCTTTCTGTCTGTGGTAAGCTCCTTGTTTCCATCATTCAACACCGTATCAGACACAAACGTGAAGCAAATGAAGCTGAGCAGCAAGCTGGATTTCGCCCAGGCAGGAGCACGACTGATAATATCTTTACCTTCCGACAGCTTCTGGAAAAGCGTCTGCGCCACGGGAAAAATTTCGTGGCCATATTCGTTGACCTCGCAGCGGCCTTTGATAGTGTACACAGACCTTCGCTCTGGTCCGCTGTCCGAGCTGAAGGAATTCCTGAGAAGCTCATTGGCTTGCTGCGTAGTCTCTATGATGGTAGCCGTAGCCGTGTAAGATGCTCACAGAAGCTATCACCAGCCTTCAGCGTGAAACCTGGAGTGCGTCAGGGATGTATAATCTCCCCACTGCTGTTCAACCTGGTGGTGGACTGGGTAATGACGAGAATCCACCAAAATGGAATCAGGGTAGGAGATGATGTAGACGTCTCTTACCTTGCTTACGCGGATGATCTGATTCTGCTAGCTGAAACGGAAGTTGAAGGTCAGCGCTTCCTAGATGATCTGGCGGAAGCTGCCGGGCGCCTCGGTCTCCTGATCAACCCTACGAAAACGAAGACGTTCGGTAGCCGCAACATCTGGTTAAACGGGGAAGAGATAGAGGAAGTGCAGTCATTCACTTATTAGGGTTCAAAAATCAGCAGCGACACGATCTCGCCAGAAGGAGACGTTAGCTGTCGCATTGCCAAATCAACATCGGCCTTTGCTCGTCTACGCCCCCGTCTCTGGAATAGGCCAATTAGCCTCCCGGTAAAGCTTAAGGTCTACAACTGTGTTCTGGCCATCCTCCTGTATGCCAGTGAGACGTGGCGGCTCCTGGACAAAGACTTAAGGCGTCTGGAGGTGTTCCAGATGTCTTGCTTACGGCAAATTCTGGGTGTCAGCAGGCTACATCGATACACCAATGAAGAAATTCGCAGATTGTGTCTGAACCAACCCAGTATATCAGTACTTGTGGCAGCCAAACGGCTCCGCTGGTTCGGCCATGTCTGCCGGATGCAGCCCAGCCGATTACCTAGAACGTCACTCTTGGCCATCAAACCAGCGGAGTGGAAGTGCTGCAGAACTGCTCCGAAGAAACTCTGGATCAACCTTGTGGAAAATGACTTATCCCATTTAAAACGAGCTTACGGAGGTTTACGGAGGCGCAGCTTGGTCCAGAAGTTGGCTAACGATTTGCCAACACCTAGCCGACGACAGAGTTCAATGGAGATACATCGTGACGGATGGGATGGCAAGCCATAACCGCACCCGCGGTTGGAGGCAATAAGTGCAAGTAAGTGCAACATCATTCTACTGACAGAACTTATTCAATTTGTCCTCAATCACAGTATTGGTTAAAATCACACTACAACAGGATAGGATTTATATACGGAAAAATATCTAACTATGACGAAATAAAAGGAATCAGGGTGGACGGAGGGTCTGCGACAGGATGAGAGGAAGAAGGATTCAGGCATTACGCTTGTCCGCCTATCCGCAGAACCGGCAACACTCAGTGAAACCTTTGAAAGCAACCATGCCGAAGAAGGGAAGGAAAGCAACAATTGATGCTCGTCTTGGAAAACCAAACCTGGATGTTGATTCCACTTTCAGAAGATGACAACCCGTCAAGTGCAAGTGGATCTTCAAAGTCAAATGCAGGCCTAACGGATCTATTAAAAATATAAGGCCTGCATTTGATCTATCAACGGATCTATTAAAAATATAAGATACTCACACACATGCATACTGTCACTCACACTCACACACACGCGCGCGCACACACACGCGCGCGCGATATTTGAGCCCCAAATGACTACTTCAATGGTGTCTTGACATTTTCAGTTTTCATTTTATCGGTTTCCGCAAGTGTACAAGTTGCAAAAATTTACCAACTGGCAAAGGCTTTCTATTTTCTTCATATATTTCCGACGCACCCACAATATACTTCTGTAGCCACGAACAGGATTTGGGACTATGAGGCACCTCCCATAAAGGACTTTTGTGCAGACTCCGACAGCGTTTAATGTACGGAATTAGCAAAAGTCGAAGAAATGACACAAATACAACTGCTAATGCAGCTTGAAGAAGACAAAACGCAGTAAACATTTCACTGAATGCGTGATGTCAGGAGAAGACAACGTTTATGTCAGTCTGGACAATTTTCCAAGACTCAGACTCATTATGATTAAATATATATTTCAACTGTCTGGTACATACAAAACCTATTTACAAGGTTATTAAAGTCGATTTATTGCATGTTGCATTTATTGCTTTTACTGGTCTGCAGAAATTTTTTAATCCACTGTAGCGGAACATATTCCCCGGTTTAATAGCAAGTGATGCAGGTATGCTATTGTAATTCTCTGCTGCCTGGAGGGGAAACTTGTTCTGTTGTTGCAAATTCCTTCAATGCTGAATGAGAAGTGATTGAAATGTGAGGAAGACTCAACTATGGAAAGAAGGAAAGTACAAAGAGGACCATTAAAGCGTATGGTCCTGCAACTGAGCATGAAGAATTTATAAATTGGCTGAATTGATGGTTATAGGACACCTCGAAATTCAGCTTTTAAACTATTGGATTGGTAGAGGGTATTCAGGAATTATCCATGCTTCATTGGAGTCTCACTTTTGTTTTTAGACCACCTTAACTTAAGGAACTTTTAGACCACCTTAACTCAAGGGGGACTAAACATTTGCCCCAACTTTCTTGGATCGGCTTTATTTTTTGCATGAATACAATATAATAAAAGGTTGTCAACACGCTTAGTCAACTTTCGGCAACCCCAGTTTTCCAACTCATTTCTCTAAAAATTTAAAAATTGCGGAAAAAATTGTAGCGCCATGGCTGTTAGGGTACTTTGGGCCACTTGAGATCGGACCCAAAGCCATAAAAAGTTACGCAACTAAGATGACGAACTGCTCAGGTGCAAATTCAAAATAAGGAGGCTGGGTCCTCCCTTTCAAACCGACCAATGACAAAACGCGATCATGAAAGCAGCCAATCATCGAAATATGATTGCAAAAAAGACTCAAAGAAAAGTTAACGTGAGACCAAAATTCACCGTTTCCAGTCAGTCTGTGATTTTGGGGTACTAGCGGATGGCCGCTCTCGTTTGAGTCTATGGGGGAAAACACAGACACCCCTTCAGTTGTTCTGTTGGGAGAGGCTTTGCCTCTCCCCTTCTAGGATACCTCCCTCCAAAATTTGTCCACACCTTGGAACGCTAGGTTGGGATTGGGGTACTCCCAATGGCTTGCTTTAAAAGAACTGGGTTAGTTTCAGAAGCCTGTTTCGAATCTCCCCTCTAGGTTGAGCTGCCCTCTCCCCTTTAGGATCCTTTATAGCATTTGTAAGTATGAGTTTTAAAATACCTAATCGGACTTCGAGTCCCGTATTCGAAAATACCTCGTTAAAAGCGGGCTCTCGCCACCCTAGACTATTGACACTAGATGTATTAACTGCTATCATGAATTGTGTGCTAATATCAGCAGATATTAGCTGGATTTCCCTAGATTTCCCGGGAAGGAAATCTAGGATTTTTTTTCGGAAACCCACTACAAAATTGACCTTTAAAATTATTAAAAAATTTCCGACCAGTTCTTCTGACTGGTTCTTCCAGGTTTTCACAGCGATTCTATGATTCTGAATTTAGGCCGGTAATTGCAAATCAACTCTCTAATTATGTCCAGAACTTTTAAGCCCAATTTAGTTTTATCCGAAAATTCTAACAATCGACGTTTTCCAATTCCTGATTCGAATACATGCAAATTCACTAAAATCCCCTCAAATCCAGTTCTGAATCCGGGTTAAAACCGACAAGGTTTTAACCCATTTGATTCAGTTCTAGGACAGGTGCCGCCTTCGGGCATTGACAGCAACCTCGCTTCTCCCTGATTTGCTCGTGGATCCAGTGGATCCCTCAGTCTTCAGTCAGTTCAGTGCCGTTCACCGGATATCAGCCTGTGCCTTGGTCATTGCTTCCTGCTTGATTTGCCAGTGTGAGTGATCGCCCCTGGACCTTCGCTTCTATCTCTTATCTCACTGCCTGTGCTGCTCTATCCGGCCATTCCTAATCATTTCGGCCTCCAATCATCAGTTTGCTGAGTTTTCGCCTGAAGCTAGAACTTTTGTGAGGGCCTAATTTTGGCTTAGGGACGCATCATCTGAACTAGGACTGTCATATCAGGGTACTGAGCGTGTTTTGGATGTTCAACTGTTCTGCCGAAGAATCAAAGATCCACTTTTAACCGAATAACTTTTTACTGTTCAGCTGTCAAAAATGTGCACCATCTGTCTGTCTAAAATTGTCCATTCTTTGACTGTTTCTGTTCATGCTATTCTCACTCTCTAAGTTTCAACAAAGCTTCAAAGTTTACAGGTCATCCTCTTAGCAGAGGGCAGGATAATCACTAGTTTTCTGGTGGTGCGGATTGCTGGTGGTTATTCGTGACCTGGGCGGGCGGACTTGTGCACATTTTAGGTACATATAGGGAACTACCCCCTCGACCCCCGAAACTTATATCATTGTGTGACTGCGAATCAATTCGCAGTCTAAAGAAAACGAGTACTGTTTGTGTGAGCGCGTGTGTGAGTGTACGAGTGGCAACCAGTAGGCTAAAATACTAATCTAACCAAAATTTTCTTAGGTTTCAGCTTTAGTTCTTCTGCTAGGCTTCGGAGTAGGGACCTGTGACTGATCATAGTAGTTTTGGGTTTAGTTGCTAGGTGGTGAACGGATTCCAGTCGTATCAGTTCTTGCAATAGATTTGTTGTGTATTTGATCTTGAATGTGTGTGCAGTTGTACCGTAACTTGTAATAGTAAATAGTTTATTAGGATTAGAACTTAGAGTCTGGAGCCCATTCAGTTTATCTACGGTGAAGAAGAGGGAAACCTTAGCGATTTAGTGACATTAGTGAGCCAGAAAACCAACTTAATCTGGCGTTTCATCAGTGTCCTGAGTGCAACAACTACTACAGTTTTAGCATACTTTTCCTAGTTCACGAGGGTAGTTCTTTGGTAGAGCCTGAGGATTCGGAGGTAACGTTTCACTGCAACTGTTCTCAGCCGTGGGATCGTGCTGAGATTGAAACTTGGACTGTAGATAGTGAGCCCGAAGGGAGCCCGCATACGGAGCCTTGGTCTTGCGTGTTCGAGTGTGACGGTTGTTCCGACTTTAAGGTTCTGTTCGTTTGTGCAGTGACCCCCGGTACCGATCCTTGGGTGTCAGTTAAAGATCGTACCCCTGGATAACTACTTCCCCTGAGGCACTAGTGAACTCACGGACCCAACAGGCGGACCGTCTGGATTAGGTTAGGCCCACACTAGGTTAGCTTAGTCCACAGACCTAAGAGTTGATCTGAATCTTCTCGCTGTCTGCCTCTGTGTAGCAACAAATCAAGACCCCTGTTTTCATCTAAGATTTCAGCCTCTTTGTTACACATTTCTGATTT
Source organism: Trissonchulus latispiculum (assembly GCA_030248195.1). Classification (NCBI taxonomy): domain Eukaryota; kingdom Metazoa; phylum Nematoda; class Enoplea; order Enoplida; family Ironidae; genus Trissonchulus; species Trissonchulus latispiculum. Next base: position 12,393 of record JASAND010026177.1, on the reverse strand, counting down.
TGTGAGATAAGGCCTCACAGAAAGGGTTTTGTGAGGCTTGAGCCTCACAGAACTAGTTTTCTGCGATTTCGAGTTTGGGACGTGACATATACAACATGTGCGAGGTCAAGAAAATACTTGGTCGTTGGTTCTTAGCAGGCTCTCAGTAGCTCTCCAGGCACCCGAGAACCGGCCCGACCCCCACTTTTCGTGACACCCACTAAAAATACTAAAAATTTTCTCAGCTGTTTGGTTCAATGAAAACATCCACGCTTTGGCACAATGGAAGGGGAGAGTACATTCGGTAACATGACGGATCTTTTCTGCCATATCCCCCCACTCCAAAAATAGTTAACGGCTCAACCGATTTTGTTCAAATTTCGAGGGTAGACCGCCTGATGCTTCCTGAATACAAAAGTTCAAAAAATTCCAAATTTTTGAATTTTTAAAAACTTTAAAATTTTTTAAATTTCAAATTTTTCAGTTTTTTGGAATAGAACATGACTCGGTGAACATTTTTAACATTGCACCAACTTCGCCAACTCCACCTACACCCTCTGAAGATCAAAGGTAACTGCCGCCGTTATAGCTAACCAATCCATTTGATCGATTTGATCTCCAGATTTTGAGCGGCTGTACCGAACGAAGAATAGATTCTCAGAAGTTGGTACAACAATAAAAAATGTTCAGCGCGTTCTATGCTATCTGAAAAACTTAAAAAATTTTAATGTAATAAATTCTAAAATTTCCAGAAATTGAAAAATTGAAAATTTTTTAATTTTTGCAGTCAAGAAGCTTCCGGCACTCAACCCTCCAAATTTCAACAAAATAGATTGAGCCGTTAACTATTTGGAATCAGCCAAAATTTCTTTTTGTGCTATCATACAGAGGACATATGGGTCGAGGGACGTTTTATCGGGTTTTGCTCAGTGTCGCTAAACGTTTGAGAAAATCCGCAAAATGCAAAGGGACGGTATATTTCAAACTTCGCATTTAATTTTCTCGAAACTGGAAACGTTTTATCTAAAACCACTATAGTGCAATAGTGCGACTTTCCACTCTGTCAAAAATCTCCCGAATCCGTCGAGTAGTTTCTGAGAAATCGATGTTTAAGACAAAATAACCGCAGTTTTGCTAAAATGGTGTTTCGGCCAAATCTCTAGCTTAAAGCAACGGACTCCAGCTTACGCATTGATAAAATGTGCAATTCGACTGTGTATCGATTGAGTATAAATGGACCAAAATTGTTCGTAAGATTTGGCAGTAATTTTGAAAACAACTGATTTCCTCGAAAATGTCCATTTTTTGACCCTCAAAATGGTTTTTGCTTATACTGACTTAACTACTGGAAACAGCTCAAAGGTTGTAAAAGCAAAAGTGTTCATTTTCGTGTCCTCTTTCCAGCCAACACAACCAGTCCGGTGTCTCGTCTACCTACTGGGAGCCTAAGGCAAAAAATCGAAACTTTATCTTTTGGCCTAAAATGCGTAAGGGATCTCTTGAACTTTATGACCACAAGGTGTCAACATGGTCCACTTTAAACTTAGTTACTGATTGCTATGATAAATATTTTTAGTTAATATTTATATCATTGGAAAGCTGTGAACGTGCTCTGTACAACGGTATAAGTAATTTATCTGTATCTTGCGTTCCAGAAAATTAAGTAAGAAAATGTTGGTAAAACTTGAGAATTTACAAATTTTCATCACCTTTCTAAAATCAACTTGTTAACAAAAAAGATATGACCAAATGCTTTACTTCGTCAAATAGAGCATGTTTAGAGCTTTCGAATGATGCAAATATCAACGAATAAAATTTATCGTAGCAATCAGTATTTACGTTTGCAGTGTTCCATGTCGACACCTTGTGGTCATAAAGTTCAAGAGATCCGAATTAGAGCCGTATGAGTCAAAAATACCTGAAAGGAAACCAGGGAGCGTTTCAAAAGACTCTCCTAAGCTTAGGAGCGCTCCTAAGTCCAGCTTTGGAGGAGATTTATAGGACACCAGGGGTTTTTTGGTTTTCGGATTTGCGTCAACCTTGCGTCCGGTTAAGAAATTTTGCGTCCAGGCAGAATTTTTGTTTTATCGTGTTTTCTGTGCAAAAAATTGTTTTATTTATAAAAATTTTGATAATTTCTTTAATGTAACACTATTTAGTCTATTTAGAAAGTTCTTGCTGCTTAACAGTAATGCACGATTACAAGGGTACCTATAGAATATAGATAGATGCGGCCAATGTACACGGCGGGGGGTCTGGGGGGCGGATCCTCCCAGAAGTTGAAGAATTCTTGCAATTCCAGAATAATCCGTGATGAAAATGTTTAAAAAGATTTTATTTGGCACCTATTGCATCTAACGCAATACCTTGAGTAATTTTCAAGATTATAGACACACACCACACATTATTCCGATAATTCAATGTTATATATAGTTAAACTAATTAAAGTCTTAAAAATTAATGAAATATTTAGGAATAGCATTGAGAGAAAAGGTAGTAAGTACCAAACATACATTCAGTTTCGAAAACTCTGAGAACTACTGATCCCTGAAAACAGTATTGGAAGTGAGCACCGGGGGCTCTGGGGGGCGGACCCCCAGAAGTTGGAGATTTTTTGCAATTACGGATTAAATCTGTAATGGAACTGTTTAAGATTAATTTAGCGTCTGTAACATCTAACGCGTTTCGTGAGTAATTTTCGATTTTATTGACACATTATTCCGATGTTTCAATGTTATAGATAAACTAATTACGGTATTAAAAATTAATGAAATTAGTTATCAAATTAATATCACTAAGAAGAAAGGTAATAAATATGAAAACACAAATTCCGTTTTCAAAATTCTGAGAATTTATGATTCCTGAAAATTTCATTGTATAAGAACAGCGGGGGCTCTGGGGGCGGAGCCTCCCATAAGTTGGAGATAATGTGCAATTCTCCTAAATCCTTAGGAGCGCTCAGACCGCTCCTAGCGGTCCTCCTAAGTCTACTTTTATTGTTTCCACTGCACAAGTTTTCTTTATGTAAATTTTTATGAACTCTTAAATTATATTCAACGTCTGGTCTTTGCTATTCTTGGATTGTTCCGATTTTAAAATTTGTTTTGTTTAATTTTATATATCTGCTCTAACGAGTATGCCTGTTTTTAAGGTTTTGCATTTTTCAAATTTATTTTTATGTGAATCGCAAGTTCGTCTGTGAAAATTCATTTTTTACAAATAAATGTTTGCTTTTCATATTTCCTCATAGTTTGGTGCAGAGTTGGAACGAGTAAAAAGCTTAAGGGGGGTCCATTTTTGGGCCATATTTCTACTTTCTCCGATCTGGCTGATTTTCACACATTTTACTATTCAAATGGTATATTTTAACGAGTTTTTAAATCACGGTTGTCGAGTAATTTAACCTCAAAGTTGAGATTTCATGTGTTAAACATAGGAAATTTTAAAAGTTGTCATTTTTTGCGTACGCCAAAAAATCTCCCCGCAAAAGTTGATGAATCTGGACAAATTAGGACATTAAACTTGCGCTCAAATGTTAAACTGCGGTTCCCTGGAATTAGAATTTTAATTTAGGCCCTTAAAATTTTTTAATTGATTTTTAAATAATTAAAATTTGATTTTATGCTCAAGTCGTGTTAATTTTAATCCTTCAAAAATTAATTAAAAAATTTTAAATTCCTAAATTAAAATTCAAATTCCTGGGTACCGCAGTTTAACATCTTAGCGTTATTTTAATGTATAATTTGGCCAGATTCATCAACGTTTGTCGGAAGATTTTTATGGCGCACGCAAAAAATGACAACTTTTTAAATTTCCTATGTTTAACACATGAAATCTCAGCTTTGAGGTGAAATTACTCGACAACCGTAAGACTTACGACTGTAATTTAGAAAATTCGTTAAAATGTACCATTTTGCCAATTAAATATGTGAAAATCAGCGAGATAGGAGAAAGTCGAAAAAATGACCCAAAAATGGACCCCCCCCCCTTAAGGTGCTGGTTTCCTTTCGGGTATTTTTGAATCCTACGGCTTTAATCCTTTACGCAAAGGGCTAAAACTTACGAAATAACCTATTTCCGTGCTCTTTAACATTTTAGCACCAGTCCCGTATTCTTAGGCCAAAAGATAAGAAAGTTTTGGTTTTTGGCCTTAAACTCCCAGTAGGTAGGCAAGACACGGGATTGGTTGGTATGGCTGGAAAGAGGACTCGAAAATGAACATTTTTGCTCTTACAATCTTTGAGCTATCTCCAGTGTTTAAGTCAGTATAATCAAAAAACTGTTTTTAGGGTCAAAAAATGGCCATGTTCGAGGAAATCAGTCTTTTCAAAATTACTGCCACATGTTAAGGACAAAATTGGCTTAGTTATACTCAATTGATACATCGTCCAAATGCACATTTCATGAATGCCTATTAGCCGGACTTTATTGCTTTCAGCTAGAGATTTGGCCGAACAACCATTTTGGCAAAACGGCGATTATTTTGTTTGGAACATCGATTTCTCAAAAACTACTCGACGGATTCCGGAGATTTTCGGCAGAATCGAAATTCGCACTTCTGCGGAGGGACGTTTTTCTTGGTTTGGGCTAAAACGTATCGAGTAGCAAGAAAACTCAATGCGAAGTTGCGAAATATCGTGTTACTGTGCATTTGGCCGATTTTCTCAACCGTTAAGACCTGCTGAGCCAAATCCAAAAAACGTCCCTCGGCCCATATGTCCTTCATATCGTGGCACAAAAAGAAATTTTGGCTGATTCTACAGTTTTGACAAATCGATGTTCAAAAATTTTTGGTTTATATTCAGTCTGTCAGATGTCAGCATGTCGGAAATTTTTTGCTATTTTCTTTCCAATTTTGCTAGTTTCGTAAGCTCATATTAATGTACAGATTATAAGCTTTAAAACGATGTATAAAGCTCTTTGCAACTCCCAACATTGCGAAACTTATAGCGTTTCAAAGAAATCACCACAAAAGCACTGCACAAAAGGATACCACCACCTTAAGAGGACTGTTAGGAGCAGACCTAGTAGAATCGATAGGAGCGTCTTAGGCGAATTCTTTTGAAACGTGCTTGGAGGCGTCTCAAACGATTCTCCTGAGTCTACTCTTAAGCGAGCTTAGAAGCAGACTTAGGAGAAGAGTTAGGAGCGTCTTAGGAGCTCCTAAGTCACAGTTAGGAGCACTCAGGACCTTTAGTTGAGAAAACGGTTATATCGGGTAGAACACATTTTACATGTATTTCGTTGCTTATCAACTGTGCACGCTTGTATTCATTTCATGTGGCAGGCTGTATAAGCGCTACAATAATATACGGTCAGACAGTTGAGTTGGCATTCAAATGAATACTCAAAGTATTAGCCATGCATTCATCTATGACAGAAACAGGTTGAAATTTAATATGTTCTTGTCGCAGGGTTAGTAAGGCTCTGTCTGTGGGATTTTTTGCCCCCCAGCCCTAACTTTTGATTTTTTTGACCAATAACTTTGAAATTTGGTGTGGGTGCATTCTGGAGGCTAACGAATTCAAAAATTTTAAAATTTTAAAATTTTAAAAAATTTTAAATTTTAAATTTTAGTTTGGTACGGGGGGACCAAGAGGAACCAAAAACTTTTTTGAAAAAGCTTTTGCTGAAAACTTGCAAACAGGGGTTTTTTGGGGCGCTGAGCACGAATCTGAAATCAGTTTTTCGTTTCAGTTTTTCGTTAGCTCAGTATAAGCTAAATTTATAAATTTAAAATTTTTGAATTTTTGAATCTGCGTTGTCAAGCTAGGTCGCAGCAGAATTAAATTTTTTGATTCGGTGGCCAAAATTTTCCTAATTTTCGACGATTACTAAAGTTTAGTATAGCATTGCTCTTTAACCATTTGGGTTACAACAAAGCTAATGTCACTTGTATGCTACCCTATATGTCTTCTCCCGTTGTGCCAAAAGCGTCGAAAACGTGGAGGGTCGGACCGGTTCTTGGGAGCCTGGCGAGGTATATCTTATCTCGATTACCCCCCCACCACTCAGTCAAAATCCTTAAAACTTGACCAAATGAGCTAAAATTTGGTGTGGGTATGTTTTCGACCACGCTGTGTTCAAATATCGCGAAATTTTTCCATTTCGCGAAATTCGATTTTTTTCGAATTCCAAGGGAAACCGAAAACTTTTTTGTCTAGTATATGTCAAGTATAAGCTTACATCCTAAGTTTAAATCTTTAGCTTATACTGAGCTAACAAAAAGCTTAATCGAAAAACGGACTTTAGATTCGTGCTCTACGACCCCGAAAACCCCTATTTACATCATTTCAGCAAAATCGAAGACAAAAACTTTTTCGGTTTCCCTTGGTCCCCCCTTAGAATTAGAAAAAAAATCGAATTTCGCGAAATGGAAAAATTTCTCGATATTTGAACTCAGCGCGGTCGAAAACATACCCACACCAAATTTTAGCTCATTTGGTCAAGTTTTAAGGAGATTAAATGGTGGGGGTAATCGAGATAAGACCCCTGATAGTCAGCCAAGAACCAACGACCAGGTACTTTTTGACCACGCACATGGAGTATATTCTTGCAAAAATGAAACCGATCAAAGAAATTTGGGGCATCCCCACTTTAGTCGTCCCCTTAAAACCTTTATGTTTTAGAATATTATTTTATTTTACCGGTTTCCGCAAATGTACAAATTGCAAAGATTTACCAAGTGGCAAAGGCTTCCCATTTTCTTCACATATTTCCACCGCGCCCAAAAGGTACTTCTGAATCCAGGAACAGGATTTAGGACTATGAGGCACCTCCCATAAAGGACTTTTGCGCAGATTCCAACATCGTTTAATGTAAGGAATTAGCCAAATTCGAAGAACGTACACAAATACAGCTGCTAATGCTGCTTGAAGAAGATGCAATATAGTAAACATTTCGACTGAATACGTACCTATGTCAGGAGAAAACAGCGTTTATGTCAGTCTGAAAATTGATTGTCTAGGGTATTAGCTGCGTTAAGGTACTCTTATGTTGTCCAATTCTCTTTAATGTAAACATCGTAAATTAATGACAGTTTGCGTTAGGGCACCATTGAATTGTCAAACACGGCTCCATTGTGTATAAGCATACACTTACACGGTTTTGATTGAGCAAGCTTGGGGTTTCATATCTTGAAAATAACAAAATCAGAAATCATAAGATATTCCTAATCGTATGAACAAATCATGCAAATGCGGAACGAGAAATTTAAAGAAGATCAATATTATTTACAGCAATTATGAATATTGGGAAAGATGGAGATTTTAGGAAAAACAAATGAAAGAACGAACGAATCTAAGATGTGTCACTACAGCACCTCCGGCCCGAAAAAATCGGGCTTGAGCTGGGGATCGAACCCACAACCTTTTGGCGGTTTAGGCCAACGCTCTTCCGATTGAGCCTCCCAGTCACAACAGTACCAAACTTAAGTTTGAATTTGTTCAATGTTATGTGTAATGTTTTAAAATCTTATCTTTATGCAGAAGTATTGTAGAAATTTAGGCAAATCTTTTCTAGGATCTTTTGCGCTTCCCCCCCAGCCCTAACTTTTGATTTTTTTGAGCAATAACTTTGAAATATGGTGTGGGTCATACTGGAGGCTGATGAATTCAAAAATTCAAAAATTTTACAAGTTTAAAAAATTTTAAAAATTCAAAATTTTAGTTTGGTAAGGGGGGACCAAGGGGAACCAAAAAATTTTTTAAAAAGAGCGCAAAAGATCCATCTTTTATCCTTGTATATGGTTTGTTTTAAGTTAACAAATTTTTGTTGAGTTTAATTTTTAATTGAATGAATCCTGACTAACTTAACTTTGCTAACTTGATGCGCATTTTGACATCAGCCAGCTAACGGTTAATAACAATACCACAACTTAAAAGTTTGGGTTTAGGGATGACGTCGTTCTGATCAGAATCTTCAGATTCAGAACATCCACCAAAACTCCAATAACCTAAATATACTGCAAACCACCAAAGGTGCGACCCTTGCCAATTCGGAGGCTCTCACAAAAATCTACAGAACAAGAAGCTACAGGAGACAATCTTGAAAGTGGAGCCAAAGGATCTTCACAGCCTACGAACTACGTGGCTCAAAAACAAGTCCGAGCTGACTTTTCGTACTGCGACTGGGTAAAACTGTATCGGTTGTGACCGAAATTCAACATACTATCTGACTTGTTGACTGACTGACTGACTAACTGACATACTTATTAACAAACTACCTACGAAACACACTAGACAGACAACACACCTAACATACACAAAACAGTACGCCAGCGGCAATCCCCACATTCGAAGCCGCGACAACCAGTGGACCTACTTCCGGGACGTTACCCAGCAGACAGTATTCCAACAAAAAATAAAAACAAAAGTCATAAAAGAAACTACAAATATACTGCAAAAATTCAGAGCAGTCTTGATGGAATTATACATAGTGACTATGCAAAAAACATAATGAAGTAGTTAAACAAGTATGCCCCTAAAAGGGGCAATATTCCGCAATTGAGCTATTGATATATCATATATACGATTTCCGGATTCGAATTTATCAATTTACTTTGTCCACCAACTATTCTCAAGTAAAACTTAATATGAGAAAGGTTCCATTGACTGTCTTAAAATTTTGGATAACAGAAGAAATAGATACTTTTTTGTAAGGTCCAAAATTTTTGGTGGCTCTAAAATTTTGTAATGTCTTCACGTTCAAATTCCAACCACGTTCTATAACCATCTCATTTTTTACATAACAATATCCAACTGGGAATCGTACTCTGGTTATTGCGGTGACAGCCAAATGTCTTAACCACTGAACTATTTCAACTTTTATTATAAAGATTTTCTCAGATGATTCGCAATACGAATGCACGAAATTAAATTCAGAATTAATTGGGCCAAGTTTAGCTGCTAATTAAATAACTAATCATCATTTACGAGTGTTAGCCTCCTATCTCAATGTCATGTATGCAATACTGTGAGTTATTACTGAATTTTGTCTGCGAACGTTTACTAATCGATAAACGGTTGCGGAGGATTTGAGTTACAAATAACGCCAGAGCGTATTGCTTAATTTCAGAAGATTTATACCATAAAATTCGAGGAAACTTCAGGAAAAGATTCCGATGCAATTTTTCCAAAAGCTGACAACGCTGCTTTTATTGTTTTTGGTTGACTTTAAAAAATGCAAATTAGCCCATGTGTTAAAGATAGGGGAGACATTGGAGATTTCAACAACATACATGCATTACATACAACAAAGCCGGGGAATATATTCCGCTCCAGCGGAATAAAAATAAAAACTATAGTAAGGCAGCAACGGACGAATTAAGGCAAGTATTTATAGAAGGCTAAACAAAGACAAAATAAATATTAGCTACCAAAACAGCTACCAAAATAATAAAAGAGATGAAGCGCCCTAGAGAAATCTAGAAATATAGATCGGAACAATTTTGAGAACACCGACTTCCCGTCAATACTCTGAAACGACATAATACGACAGGAATGACAGCAGAAATCACAACAAAACATAGAGGAGACGGAAGCGTCTAAAGGAGTGCTAAGGAGGGGATTCACGACTTCATTCTGGAGCAGCAGAAAGATGTGTCAACACCCGCAGAGCAGTAAAAGTCCAAAGTTAAAAAGGTGGAATCCAAAACCCGGACAGAGAGCTGCCACCGACGGAAAATTCCAGGTCATAGAGACAGTGGCAAAACAAAGTAAAGGAATCACAAGAAATAATAGAAATAAGACCCGTCCGTCCATAAACAGAGTAAGGCAAGAAGTCCGTAGAAGTTCACCAATGCCATAGCTAGGGACAGCATTTAGGGAGGAGGAGGGGTCGGTCGAAGGATTGTTTTTCCTTTCCTCCCTTCATCCGTCATAGGCTTGAATATTGAACTCTGTCCCTCCCACAAATGTGGGGTGAATTTGCTACGTAGCCTTCCCTTGGTTGGGAGGTCCCTCCCCCAATTCCTGGAATGGTCCGAGGACCGAGGGGGTAGATACTTTCCCGACCATGCCCCCGGGCCCCGACCCAAAGCTCGGAGCTTGGAAGCTATGGAAGTCCCCAGATCCACCTCTTCAGGCCGTCGATAACAACCCTCAAAGTTGAGCTGTTCGTTCTTCTTGTGGCTCGAATGACTCGATCAAGGACTAAATTGAATTGGTTAAACATTTGGCTTCTACAAATCAGTCAGTTCGATTTTGGCTTCTACAAATTCAGCTAGATTTCATTCAGTTCGATCTTTTGCTATGAAAAGTTAAATGATTTGATTCCGTTCGATTATTCAAAATTCAAAAGTTGCATCAAAACACTTTTGAAAAAAATTCAAAACAACCGTACTGCGCTCCGTAGATTTTTAAGGTAGTGATTCCTTTTGGAGGCATCAACTTTGAACCATTATTACTCATTCATTACTTGGAGTTAAGAAGCTGTTTTTATATCAAGCTTAACGTCTTCTCTTTTCAGTGAATAAAATGAAAATAATTTTGGTTTTCCAACATATTTTTACCGCATTTTAGAAGGAGTGTAATTTTCCAGATTTTTTGCAGAGAAGTAAATTTTTTCTTTGTCATCGGTTATATCTTTCTATACTTCTATCAAATAGCTGGGCACCCTTTTTGGTTTTTGATTTTGGCTTCTACAAATTCTACGAAAACGACTTTCGTTACGGAGAGATTTATTAAAATGTATCCACAAACTGGTTCAATAATGAATATAGAATAGTACAGGCTGACTTTCCAGTAGAATAATTTTTGCTGCGGCTTAATTGAATTGTAAAACTAAGGCACCTTTACTTGAAGGACTATATGTCAGGCAGTAGTCAACGGATTGCAAAGATTTTTATATCTGTAAATATGGCGCAATCTAATGAATCAGATAAACTAAGATTAGTTACTATAAATCCAACTGATTCGATGAAAATTACCAAGATAACTTAAATAATCAGTAAACAAAGACTGATGGCAATTTGCTGACAAATAATCAGTAAAACGTAATCAGTAATGAAACGCTTACTGATAATTCACTGATAATTTCACTGATATTTTACTGATTACCAATTACTGATTACTGATGGTAATCAGTAAAATTTATGCAACGGAATTTACTGTTTTATGTAATTTACTGTAATCAGTAATCAGTGTTTTATGCAACGGGGCCCTGGTTTTTTTAATTTTCCCAACTTTGGCAAGTAACAACCTTAGCTATAAAGTAGCAATCGGGGCAACCATAAAAAGGGTCCCGGGCTATTCTTGTGCAGAACATATCTCCTAAGGGGCAACACTCTGGCTTGCACACTAAATGCTCCACAATCGCTGGAAAAGTTTAGTCGTGTTTTCGCAAAAACTACATTTTTATGATAGCGGCCTAAGGGATAGCAACTGGAAAATGGTCATGCCTTGGGTAATTGGCCTCTGTGTGACTTTCAAAATGACACACTTAGTTAAGCATTCCGGCTTTCGTACCTCCGGCTAAGATATGATGGATTATCTGATTTTTGCAAAAAAGACAAATCTTGCCAAAATAAGAAAACTAGCTATATCCACGATAGAAAAGAACTACAACGATGCCTCCAAAAGCAAACATGTAGAGTACAATGAGATCTATTGAACGAGTATAGTAATGACAATGTGGCTGCTGTCCAACTGTTAATAATCGGAAAAAACTGACCTGCACGTAGATGTCGAATTTTAGAAACGAGATTACACGAAGGCCGTTAGAAACTTAAAAGAACTTATTTTGGAAGTTTCGTCAAATTTCATCTTGATTTGTGCCGTCAACTAACAGGATGCGCGCAAAAGGAATCATCACCTTAAGTTGTGTTTCAATCGCACTTATTAAGCATTAACTCTCTACGCACTCTACTCATCGTTTTAAATTGCAAATGTACAATACCCAACTCTTACAACATATGAATATGTTACAAACAATAACTGGTCAGTGAGTAACACGGAGTAAATTGGGAGTAATTGGGAGTAACTGAAGAGCAGTCAGGAGCACCAATGCGCAAATAAACAACAATCAAGAGTAACTAAAGAACACCAAAATACTTGTAGTTCTAACTAAAAGTACGAAAAAGATTACGTAACGGTAAGCCTTTAAATCATCAAACATCAGCAAACATACTCGTACTTAAAACCTACTCCAAGCCTATTCCCAGTTTAGTTTAGTTCAGTTCAATCACTGTGCTCACTATTTTCACTTGCTTGCCCACCAACTACCTTTTCAGGTAACACGACAGTGCTTATGTCAGAGTTCTTTTCAATAGCTCGCTTCAATGCTTCTTCTTCACTAGAATATTTTTGCTCATAATCTGCTTGTTTGTCCAAAATTTCCTCAATAATTGGATCATTGAGAAAGGCTTTACAGCGCAGGATATGGAAATAAATTCTTCTGTTGAGGTCTGCGCGAATT